>JAQIXW010000826.1:0-24254 GCA_034700685.1 Willowsia buskii
AAAAAAAGTCTGGGCATCTGAATTTTTTTTAAATCACTCATCCGTCTACAGATGCCAAACGACAACAGCTTAATCAAAAGATGACTTCAGATAATACGAATAATACGGCCAAAATTAGGAATCAGGCTTACAACATTCAAAGTCAAATTTTTAAAAACATTTTGGGTCTTAGGTTTTACTAATTTTCTGAGGCTTTTAATTTTTATTCCATAGCATTTCTCTCATCTGTCTGGTGATACATTTTTTGAGAAAAGTATTTTGTAATTCAAGTATAAAATCAAATTATTTCGGAACCTCGGTCGGCGTAAGACTGGCCAGCAATGGATTATTCGGATTCATTTGGTTCCCATCTTGTAGAATTCCTTTTCTTCCCATAACGCAATCCTTTAAAACTTCTTTGGTGTTCATTGTCCAAGTGTAGGAGAAGAAGAGTATTTTTTGCATAATACCTATTTTGGTTTCACGCTTTGTTGCAAAAGTTCTTCGTAAACCTCACACACCCACTTTTTACATGGTTGAACACTCGACGAGGATTCATTGTTGATAAAATGAAAAGAAGCCTCATTAGCCATCAACTACAATCAACACAATCAACAGTGAATAAAAATATAGTGTTGAGTTGAATATCTCTTAATTACTCTGGAAATAATTCTGCCATGATAACATCATGTAAACATATAGAATTCTAGTAAAATAGTGGAACTGCGCACCCACGCCATCACTTCATTCATCTTCAACTGGATGCAAGTTTTCATTCAATTCAGGTATCCAAATCAAAAATTCAAACCTCACTTTGGAGACATGCACGTGCATAGTAAAGAACAACTTTAATCAGTCTTAATTATTTTGCTGTTGTGAGTGGTCGCGTTTAGCGTTTCCGATACGTTAGTGTAAATATGCATGAATTTACAAAGTGCGCAATAAGCATGTAATCCTTTTTAGCGTGCTCAAAAATACTGAGCCGTTATGACTTTTCTTAAGTAGTTGGCGCCACACTGGTCAGTAAGAGATCCTTCAGATTCCTATCATGCCAAAGATATTTGGAAAGATTAGTTTAGTGAATATCTTGCTGGTTTGTGCGACATGTGTTAACTCCTTATTCACATATGACTTCATCGTGGGTGGGTAACGCGATGGAAAGATTGATCATAAAGAATCATATCAATTTTCACACAAATATCAATCACCAAAAGTTATAATACAATTTCGCATTACTTATGAATTGTTTGTGTTTAAGTTGGTGCTGGAGCTGGAGGTGGGGCTATAACAAGAAGGTTAGCGGAAAATGGAAAGTTCAAAGTACTCCTAATAGAATCGGGGGGTGTTCCAAAGCAAGGTCATGATGTGCCCGCTAACGCTCCTCAGTTTTTACCACTTCCGGAGGTGACTTTTATGTACAAGTCGATACCGCAGAAAAATGCAGCATTTAGATCCAATGGGGTGTGTAAAAGAAAATATCAAAAGTAAAAGTATTTTACTGGTTATCATTATTATGAGTACATTATTAAAATATAATAAAACCCTGCTCTGATGGCTGTGTCAGACGGTGTCTGTATTATCTGGAAGAATGTTGGGAGGAACAACTTCTTTGAATTACATGTGGTTCAACAGAGGTAGTCCCAAAGATTGGGATAATTGGGCTCTTGCCACTGGAGATGCTGGCTGGAAATATGAAAACATGCTGAAATATTTCAAGCGAATCGAAAATTACGAGGGAGACTTTCCATCAGAGCAGCATGGATATGGTGGACCAATTACAATTAGTAGACCCAAGTATGCTCCTGGATTGGATTATTGGTTGGCAGCAGGAAGAGAGTTGGGATACCCTGTAGGCGATCCAAATGGACCTCAGCAGCGAAGTACCTTTCATGTTTTCTCTTTTATATCGGATTTGACAGTGAATGATTATTAATTTTTGCAATGCATTTTGATATTTTAATAATTTCTCTAAACAGGTTTTACTCCGGTCGAATTTGCAAAACGACACGGGAGACGTGTCAGCTCTTTCATCGGATATATCAGTCCCATTTTGCAACGCCCAAATCTCCAAGTGCTGACGCATACGAATGTGACACAAGTCGTAAGATTTATTTAAAAACACACTCTTATAACACTAATTAATATAACAGCTCTGTGCTTATCATGACATGTAATGAGAATATTCAGATATTCAAAGGTAACCGTGCAGTTGGCGTTCGGTTCGTTTCCAGCAACACTAATCTCTCTGGCACTTCCGACAATATTGTTTATGCCACAAAAGAAATCATAATCAGTGCAGGAACATATAATTCTCCGTTGATTCTGCAACGTTCTGGAATCGGACCTCGAGATGTCCTGCTTGCTGCAAACATTCCAATTGTCAAAGAACTCCCAACCGGTCAAAATTTCCAAGACCATCCTGCAGTCAATTTGAACTTTATCATCAACAACGCTTCGGTTGTTATGGATGAAGAACGAGACTTGACTTCTCAAAACTGGCAGATTTTCAATCACTTTGGAGATGGACCATTCTCTAGCACAAGAGGAGCGACTGGACAAGCTATGATATCATCCTCGGTCGCAGCCGCAGAAGGAAATTTGGATTGGCCTGACCTTCAACTTTGTATGAGTCATAGTACGCGACCTTACTTATCGGCGGACATACTTTATATGTCCGCTGCAAGGCATTTGTCTAAGGGAGATGTGACGATGTCATCTTCAATATTCTTGGGTCGGGGAAAGAGTAGGGGAACCATCAAAATCGACCCGAAAAATATTTTGGGAGATCCTATTTTGGATGTTGGCTACCTAACTGATTCGAGGGATATGCAAATGTTTCTAGATGGTATGATATCTTAAAATATGATATTTGATATATTCTAGCTTGTAATTAATGAATGAAATTGAAATGCATTGTGTTGAGTGAGTTTGTTTTCATTGAGCAAAGGTATTATGGAAACTCTTCGAGTTTACGAGGAAACAAACGCATATAAAAGTCTTAACCCACGTTATGCTCCAGTCACACTACCAGGATGTGATGGATTTCCAGTGAAGTCAAGGAAATACTGGATATGTTATGTCCAGCATGTCATACAGGGAGGATGTCATGCTGCCGGAACGAATAGAATGGGGCGACCTGGGGATGGATCCGCGGTTGTGGATCCTGAACTAAGGTGCAATGTACAAAATACTTAATTTATTATGCCCTTTTAAATTTTGTGGCGTTTTTATTGAAGTATCATAATAATTTGTTCCTTTCCGTTCTTGATACCACAATTTGTAGGGTCATTGGTATTGAGGGCTTGAGAGTGGTGGATGCATCCGTCATGCCGTTTATCGTAAATGGCAATCCTCATGGCGCAATTTATGGCATAGCTGAGAGAGCAGCAGAGTTGATACTTAAGAAGTGGGGATCACATCATTTCCAAGAAACACAGGACCCTGGGGTGAACAGATTCTCGATTAAAAATCTATTTGGTATTTCCCTGCCTCGATTTGGCCGTTTTAGTCATTTTAACAAAGCCCGTCATCATCATCATCATCATCATTACGTTCATCATCACGAGGAATTCTTTCTAGGTCCTATGCTCTATCGCTAAAATGTTAATTTCTAAACTTTAGATGCTCAATAACATTCTAACATAACTATACAACATTCCAATAACTATTTAAAACTCAAAAGATAAAATATAACTTGTTTTTTCCTGATTTACTGTTGCGTTGTATATCATGATATGATCATCAGTTTTCATGCATAGAATAGAATACATTCATTCAAATCAACTTTGTATAAAAATAAGAAGGATTGTGTTACATACAGCGTTACAGTGGGAACTTTTGCAAAAAAACTGCAAGACTATAAACAAACGAGACTTGGTCGATTAAAAGTTCAAGATAAAACATTGTTGGATATCATGCAGAACCACACACACTGCGTTATGCAGTATATAGTATACACTGTGATGTGACCTGATCACTGAACAAGCTGCACTGCAGCCTTACTTATCACTTAACAAATGATAAATTCAATATGGACATAAAATCTAATCATGGTTCATCTAAATAACTGGATGTAAATACAGCGTTACTTATTTCTATAAGTTTTATTTCATACAAATGATTATTATCAACATAATTCGTCCTTCCTTAGGTCTGCTGAAGAACACACCCGTTATCTTCATAGCTATCAATTATCATGAACACCACCTTAACTGTTTTTAAACGCCCAATTCATCAACTTATGAGCATACATTTTGTGGTTGCTTACTAATTTAAAATAGAATTGCAGTAGAAATGGACATCGTTGGAGTAAGGGGCTGTAGGACACAAACTTTCAACTGTGAACGGTGACCATCTCCAACGTCTTGAATATGCCTATAAGGTTATCCGTACGACCTGCGACATTTTGTCGTACCATTTTGCACTGTATCCTGATATTTGTGTCAACCTCTAATTGTACACGAACCCATTACGATTTCATCATAGGTAAAACAATTTTAACCCTAGATAAGTATCACTAAAATTACTAATTCTTGTCCATTAAGAGACACAGCAGAGGCCTCAGTCGCAATCAAGTAACTTTTGTATCTTGTACCATACTCTGAACCTAGTTGGATCAGGTGCAGGAGGAAGCGTTGTTGCTAGACGACTGGCTGAAACTGGACAATACACCGTTCTCCTTGTGGAATCTGGAGGAAATCCTAGACTAGGCTACGATGTTCCAGCAAATGTGAATTTATCAATCACCGATCCTGGTGTGACGTTTAGATACGAAACTGTTCCACAGAAAAATGCTGCTTTAAGTAACAACGGGGTACTTGTAAAAGTTTTTGAACGTTCAACGTGCAAAGTTATTTTTTTAAAGTAAAAAAAAAATATTGTCTACACCAATTTTATTGTGTTCATGGTTGGTCAGGTCATGTCTATGGTTTCCGGAAGAATGTTGGGTGGAACTACTTCCCTAAACTATATGTGGTTTAACCGAGGGAATCCCAGAGACTGGGATAACTGGGCAAACATGACTGGGGATCAGAGCTGGAGTTACAATAATATGTTAAAGTATATGAAAAGGTCGGAATCATATGAAGGAAATTTCCCTTCAGGTATTGAGATGCACTTGAAATTTTCTACTTTTCCCAAGTTTCAGAGTATAACGTTTTTGCAGAGACAACAACGGTTTTATTTATTATTTTCAGACCAACATGGGTACGATGGGCCCATTACAGTTAGTCGTCCAAGATATGCTCCTGGACTATACGACTATTGGCTGCCCGCTGGTAAGGAATTAGGATATCCCATTGGGGATCCAAATGGACCTCAAAGAAGAGGATTTTCTCCTGTCGAGTACAGTAAATCCCGTGGAAGGCGTGTCAGCTCATTCGTGGGCTATGTGCGACCCATTCTAGCGTTCACACCTAATCTTGAAGTTGTCACAAATACGAACGTGACCGAAATTGTAATTTCAGATTCATGCAAGACTATACATGTCATAAAACAATAATATGATTCACTCAGTTTGGGTGACGGTTAAACGTAAGCTTTGCTTTTTGGAATAATCTATATACAGTTGTTCGAAGGGAACCAAGCAGTTGGCGTTCGAGTTCATTCAGATGTTTTACGGAATTTGCCATCAGACGACTGTATTTACGCAGCAAAAGAAGTAATCATCAGCGCTGGTGCTTATAATTCACCACTGATACTTCAACGTTCTGGAATTGGTCCTAGAAATGTGCTCCGCGCAGCAGGAATCCCCATCGTTAAAGATTTACCGGTTGGAAGGAATTTCCACGATCACCCAGCCATTGTTCTAAGCTATGCTATAAATAATGCTTCAGCAGTGAAAGATGATGACAGGGATCTAACACCACAGACCTGGGACTTTTTCCAGTCACATGGAGATGGACCGTATTCAGATGCAGGAGGTGGTAATGGTCAAGCATTTATTTCATCTTCCGTCGCTGCTTCAGAAGGTAATTATGATTGGCCTGATGTGCATCTCTACATGGGCCACAGTGTACAGCCTATCCTTACACCTGAGTATGACCCGCCTGGAAGCCAAGATTTTTCTGATGATGAGGTCCCAATGTGGGTGGCCGTGTTTATGGGAAGGCCAAAAAGCCGTGGGAGCATACAGATCGACCCCAATAATATATATGGAAACTCAATTTTTGACCCTGGCTACTTCAACGATTCCCGTGACATGCAAATTTTTATTGATGGTAGTTCCCGAATTATACTGTTTTTTTCGTATATGTATAATACTTTATCAATATTAATGCTCGCGTACTGTTGATGTAAACAGGAATCAACGAGACCCTAAAAATTTATGAGCAGACTCAAGTATACAAAAGACTGCAGACGCGATTAGTTCCTGCACGCTTACCTCCATGTCAGAGATTCCCATTACGTTCTTATTCATATTGGAAGTGCTTTGTTCAACATACCTTGCAAGGCGGTTGTCATCCTGCGGGAACGAATAAAATGGGCAGACGCAACGATTCCACGGCAGTTGTGGACACGGAACTACGGTAACAACAACAGTTTTACTAGTACAGGCGATAATTAATACTGATATTATGCTTTGCCAGCTTCTCTGGGTTAAAATTAAAATTGCGCGATTGTACATTTTCACTTTTTGTCTTCTCTAAATTGCAGCGTCATCGGAACAGAAAGATTACGAGTTGTTGACGCTTCCATTATGCCATTTATCACTAACGCCAATCCACAAGCCGTGGTATACGGGATTGCTGAAAAGGCATCAGAAATGATTTTGAAAACTTGGGAAAGCAAATAAATCAAAATATCGTTGAAAAAACATCTCATTAAACGCATTAAACTGTTATTGATGACGAAAAGAATTGAATGATTTTGAAAATAAGTAAAACTACACACATTTAAATGAAATACATATACCAGATTCCAATCTTTAAGATGCTTGAACCTTTGAGATAATTAACTCAATTAATGCCGACGTGCACAGTTCAAGTGTGAAGTGCGCATTCTACTAAATTGAACTACCTGTGTAGATAGGTAAATTAAAACATGGATAAATGAGAATAAAGATTTGGATGATCTTGCAAGAAACTTGCTTACCTATTAAAATGTATTTATTAGTTAGTTTGTGTGGACTATACTATAAATAGCGTACGTACTACGTACGTATGTATATCATATATGTTCACTGAATGTTAATTATGTACCTATATTGACAACTGACGAATTCATAACGAAATGAATTCTTAAGCAATGATTCGTAAATATCCTCTTCTTGCCAGCAACCGGATACCCTGATATAAAGATACATTAATGAATGAATGCTAGCCTAGTGTCAATTATTAAAAGAACGACGACTTTACAATATTGATTGACTAACACCTTAGATAACAATATAAACCCTCTTTCTAAAAATAAATTTGTATTGTCTGGAAGTTCTGTCCCTTTATTTATTTATAGGTATTAGAGTAATTAATATGATATCTAAAAAAAACTTGGCATACAAGTTAATTTCATCGTTTTTTCTCATCCATGCAAGCAAGGCCTAATGCTCTGCCCAAAAAACTAACGCCCACTTGCCAATTCACTGCATCCAGCGAAAGATAAAAATTGACCACGCAAATATAGTACACGTTCTTCTGCGCAATTATGATATCATACGCTTCGAAGCCACATTTTAAACCTCACTGCGAATTGCGAGGTACGGTGAGTTAACAGCAAGTTGCTCTGAATCGTATGTAGAAACACTCAAAAAAATGTAAACGAGAAGAAAAAGAGAAATTAATACAATCCGTCGTTTTAACTGCATTGGGTCTGAAGCTGATTTTCAATCTAAATTCTAAGTCTGTTACACAACCATGGGGGCAACGAAAGAAAAGGAAATTTTAAAAATAGAAACAGTGTTGGGGTTGCTCTTTGGATTTGTGGTATCAGCTACTTGCGTGGAAAACTATGACTTTATTATTGGTAACAATTACTAACTACTTCTTGATTTTGGAAACGTCATTCATGGTTTTGATTAAATGTTTTCATTGAAGTCGGTGGTGGCACAGCTGGACTTGCCGTTGCTCGAAGACTTGCAGAGAGTAGAAAGCATACGGTTTTAGTCTTGGAGTCTGGTGACTACCCAAAAGAAGGTATGGCCGTTCCTGCCTATGTACCACGATTTTCAGGAGATCCGGATGTCACCTTTCGTTATCCCTCTACGCCACAACGAAATGCTAATCTGAGAAATAAGGGCGTAAGATACTTTTAATGACAACTGGTCAAAATCCAAAATCCGATCAAAAACTGGTCAACTTTCTTACGTTGTTACATACAATATGAATTTATGATTTTTTCTATTGATTGAATTGCAAAGATCGTGACTGTTTTTGCTGGAAGAATGCTAAGTGGCACCAGTAACTTGAACCACATGGTCATTAACAGGGGACACCCAAGAGATTATGATAATTGGGGAAACTTGACACAGGATAGTGGATGGAACTATTCCAACATGTTACAGTATTTCAAACGATCTGAAACATATCTCGGGGACTTCCCGTCAGGTATTTCTTTAAAAATTCAGACTAAGATAAGATATAAGCTAAGATATAGCTTCTTGCAAAAAGCGCTTAAGTTTGTTAAGTATTCGTGTTCTCATAATTTTAAGATCAACATGGGTTCAGTGGTCCCATAACTGTAAGCAGTCCACGGTATTCTCCAGGTTTGGAACAATGGCTTGCGGCAGGAAAAAGCTTGGGTTATCCTATCGCAGATCCAAATGGACCCCAGCAAAGAAGTTTCACCCCTAAAGTTTGGGCCAAAAGACACGGACGACGAGAAAGTGCATTTACGGGATACATTGAACCTATTTTGTCGTCTACATCAAACTTGCATATAATCCTGAACACAAATGTCACGAGAATAGTAAGCTGATAAACTTTCCAGAGTTCAATGGGAATATACACCTTTGAGCTTTTTCGAACAGAATATTTCTTTCTTCTCAGCTTTTTCAAGGTAGACAGGCCGTTGGTGTCCAGTTCCACTCCGAGTCCTCAGAGTTAACGGGCATTCAAGATAACTGTTTGTACGCTAACAAGGAGATCATCGTCAGCGCTGGTGCTTATGGCTCCCCACTTTTACTAATGCGATCTGGTATCGGTCCTAGAAACGTACTGCGGGCAGCAAAAATTCCTCTTGTTCAGGAACTTCCGGTCGGGCAAAACTTTCAGGATCACGTGTTCATCCCGATGTACATCATAATTAACAATAGAAATCTGGTAATGGATGAAGATAGGGATTTGAACGCAGAAAATTGGGAGTATTTTAACAAATTCGGGGATGGTCCCTATTCCTCTACACAAGGCTCCACTGGACAAGGACTGGTTGTTACCTCTGTGGCTAGATCTGCTGGAGAATCAGACTGGCCAGATCTTAACATTTTCATGGCGCATCACGTTCAATCCTTTTTCAGCTCTGGTCTAATGACAAATAGAAGCACAATTATAGCCCCATGGGAAGCACCAATGACTTGTTCAGTGTACCTCACGCGTCCAAAAAGCATAGGGAGCATTAAACTGAACCCTAGTGATCCTGACGGATTACCCATTGTGGACGTTGGGTATTTAACGGATTCAAGAGATATTCAAAAGCTTCTTGATGGTAAAAAAGGGTTTATATTTATCTCATCTCGTGCCCGAGCCGTGGTTTTGAAAATTGCTTTTTATATTCTGAAGTTATTTTAATTACATACTTTCAGGTATCAAAGAAGTACTCAGGATCTTCGAGCAGACGCCATCATACAAAAAATTAGGAGCTCGATTCCCGCCCGTTGATATTCCATCATGCAGAAGATTCCCATTTAGAACGGATGATTATTGGAGATGCTACATCCGCTATACGTCAAACACAGGCTGTCATCCTGCAGGAACAAATAAAATGGGGAGAGGACCTTCCGATGAAGCCGTGGTGGATACTAGGTTAAGGTAAAGTAGACCTACATAAGTGGAAATTAAAGCTTATATCTTAATCATCATACATAAAATACGTGTAAAGTGGACGATTGTTAATTTTTATACAAAATTAGAGTAATTGGAGTTACTGGGCTAAGAGTAGTGGATGCTTCGATAATGCCTGTGGTGACCAATGCAAATACTCATGCTGCTGTTTATGGTATTGCGGAGAAGGCATCTGACATCATTTTAAATGACTGGTAAAACGTTGATTCCATGTGGTAGAGAATCGTTAATTTCAGAATGTGTATGAATGTATTTATTTTACGTATTTATTTGTATGTATAAATCCAAGATGTGCCAGGTAAAATTATTGAATTAAAACCATATAGAAAAATGCTCTTTCAACAATTATATATAAGTACTCTTTATTTCTTTTGATCGATTATCCTTGAAAGTAGTTCCCTTCATTTTTCTGTTACGTCCAAAAGTAAACACTTATGAAAGCACGCTTTGGTTTTCACAAAATGAAATACATAGTTAGTAAGAATAAAGTCAAAGCTAGCACGTGACATAAAAAAATCTTGGACTTGTATAACATGTTTCGCTGCTTTCAAGTTTCAATGATCCCTATTCCCTATCTTATCGTGAACTATTTTATCGTGAACCATTTCGTGACGGAAATCATGAAGTATATCTGTACTAAAGACAGACTTATGAAAAAGGAAAGATACAAAATGAAACGTACTAGTCTGTCTATTAGATAAAGTTATTTGAAGAATGTAGATTTTATTTTATTTATCCCTTTGCAAAGTAAGTACAAGCAACCATCGACCCAGCAAAATTCTTTGTCCCGAGCAAGGCAGTTCATGAGAATATTTTTCGAGATCATTAAACTACGACACACAAAGTATTAATTCAACACTCCCAACTACCCTAACTGCATACTGCATAATATAATCACTGTGGCTAGCTGGACTAGTTCTAAAATACCAAATCCCAAACATTTTTCGTTTTAACTCACAGTCACAGCATGAGCTTGTGTCGACTGATTAAACTGAGCAACTTTCTCCTCACCGTACATTTACATTAATGTAAAATGGGGTTTGGAAACGGAAGTTCTAGTCCATGCTTCTTGTTTGGCAAAAGCTATAATTTGAAAATAGTGTTGCGAATTTTACTGGGGTTCTTGACGTGTCCCTCTGTTTGTGCGGCCAACTATGATTTTATCATTGGTAAGGAAAAGTTCAATTAAAAGCTTTTATGGAGTTCTATAGATCTCCCTCAACTCACAATCATTTTCCAAACAATTGGCTTAGAAATTTGAGGTTTGATTTTTAAAATGAGATGAGTTTCTGGTGGGAGAGCAATCCAGATCTTCGCAGAAGATCGTAGGACTGAACCAGATAACTTTGAAACTAATTATTATTATTAAAATGGAGCTGGCGGGGGTACAGCTGGTCTCGCTGTGGCTCGCAGACTTGCGGAAGGTCGAAAACACACGGTGCTGGTTTTAGAATGTGGAGGCTTTCCAAAGGATGGAATGGACGTCCCAAGTTTGGCCCCTAGATTTTTAGGGGATCCCGATGTTACTTTTCAATACCCTTCCACTCCACAACGAAATGTTGCACTGCGAGACGATGGGGTATAACCAATAGAATCTTCATAATGCCCTTTTGACCGTTTCAACTACAAATTCTAAGATAGCTTCATATATATATATACCTTATTTTCAAGATCATCACTGTCTTCTCTGGGAAAATGCTCAGTGGCACAAGCAACCTAAACTATATGGTGTTCAATAGGGGACACCCACGAGATTTTAATACCTGGGCGGCCCTAACCGGAGACGATAGTTGGGCGTATTCCAACTTGTTAAAATATTTCAAACGATCCGAGTCCTATACTGGAGCGTTTCCTTCAGGTATCTCCAATGAACATGGGACCAAAAAGATGAAACCTCCGTCCTTCCGTACATACCAATCATTAATACTTTTGGGCTGATTTTTTATAGATCAGCATGGATTTACTGGTCCAATAAGGATAAGTACGCCACACTATTCTCCAGGCTTAAAACAATGGTTGGAATCAGGAGTTAGTCTGGGTTATCCAGTGGCAGATGCGAATGGACCACAGCAACGCAGTGTCACCCCGATCTCCTTTTCAAAACGGTACGGAAGACGGAACAGCGCTTTTGTCGGGTACATTCAACCCATTATAGCTGCAACTCCAAACTTGCGCATAATCCTTCACACGAATGTTACCAGAATTGTAAGTTGCAAGATTGTATTTTTTTAGACAATTTCCTAAAAGTTTCAAAACGAAACCTTTACCCATGTACTGCTGCTGTAGATATTCCAAGGAAAGCGTGCTGTTGGAGTCGAATTCCAATCCAATGCTACCGAGTTAAAAGGAGTAGTTGGCAATGTTTTGTATGCAAACAAAGAGATAATCGTCAGTGCTGGTACTTATGGCTCCTCACTTTTATTAATGAGATCTGGTATTGGCCCAAGAAATGTACTGCAAGCAGCCCGAATTCCAATCGTTCAAGAGCTCCCTGTCGGACGAAATTTCCAAGATCATGTTTTCGTAATGATGCATATCATAATTAACAATAAAAATTTGGTTATGGATGAAGATAGAGATTTGAACGCGGAGAATTGGGAGTTTTTTAATGTATATGGGGACGGTCCCTATTCTTCCACGTTGGGGATCACCGGACAAGGATTTGCTGTTACTTCTGTTGCAAAATCCGAAGGAGAGGCTGACTGGCCTGATCTTAACCTTTGTATGGCTCACAGTGTCCAAGCATACTTTGCCTCTGGTCTGATGACAAACAATAGCGCAATTATAGGCCCAGGGGACGCTCCAATGGGTGGCAATGTGTTTTTAACGCGACCGAAAAGCAGAGGGTCTGTTAGTCTGAACGCAAGCGATCCTTTTGGTCCACCTGTTGTCGATGTAGCATATTTGACAGATCCAAGAGACATGGAAAAGTTTGTTGACGGTAACGATGATATGGTTTTAAGATGGCTATTAGGACTTGATGCTAAAGATGTTTGAAATATTAATTGATCATGTAGTCATTGAATTATAATTAATTATAATTATATTCCAGGAATAAAAGAATTCATCAGGATATTTGAACAGCCAGCATACCAAATGTTGGGTGCCCGGTTTCCACCCGTCGATATTCCACTCTGCAGAGCATTCCCGTTTGGAACAGACGACTATTGGAGATGTTACGTAAGTTATTCTGCAAACACGGGTTGCCATCCTGCCGGAACATGTAGAATGGGCCGAGGTCCTTCGGACCCTGAGGCTGTGGTAGACACGAGATTAAGGTATAACAGAGTGGTTTATAATTAATTACATTACAATTTTTAAAAATGAACAAAAATTAATGCTTCCGTATCGTCCTAAACTTTGAAAAATGCAGAGTGATAGGGATTAGTGGATTACGAGTAGTCGATGCCTCCATAATGCCTGTACTGACAAATTCAAATACTCATGCTGCCGTTTATGGAATTGCAGAGAAGGCGTCTGACATGATTCTAAGTGACTGGCAGAGTGTAAGCTCGCATTACTCTTATCAACAAAATGTGTAACCAAGATGTACAAACAAGTAAACTCTTTGAAAAAATAAACGCACTACATTATGAAAAATGCCTGAAAAAAGAACTAACGCCAGTACCCGCGAATCAAATAATTTTGCATATTTTATTTTTTTGCTTCGTTCATTGACAACATTTAATTATTTGAATTTTTCAAGTATTTAAGCTGTCCGTCTGATAATTAATTGGATTTTTTTCTATAACATATTTCTTTCGTTCACTGAGCCTGTGATCATGCACATTTCATGTGTGTATTTATACTGAATGGGTAAAAATGCGAGACAATAACTTAATAATAATAATAACAAATCTTTAAATATACCGTTCACTGTTACTCCTTTTATTATAAAAACATAAGATAAACATACCAACTAATCACTAATTTAACATTAATATGTACATCCCTAGCACCTATTTACAGAGGATTATACTTTTATCTAATCTAAAAACTACAGACGATCGAATTATCTTCATATGAAGACTTTTACGTAAATATGTTACGTACACTAATACAACTTTGATTTTAACCAGGTTTGTCGTTACTTAATTTTCATTTCATATATAACGGGATTCATTCATTAAGTTTACAATACAAAACCAGGGCGAATGATTATGACAGAATACAGGCAATGTGACAAAAATATATAAGTACCTATATTAAAAATTCGTGTTGGTGAACAGTACCGTATATTTCTTTACATTAATGATCTACATTCTACAGGATTAAAACCAGTCAGTCTAACAAGAAGAATCGCGTAAATGATTACATAGAGGATCGTGATCGTCGTGATGTTCATGTTAGGTCAAAATAAGAAATAACCAGAAATATCATAATATTGATTACATGATCACAATGAATTTCATCAACCACCCACCCACCCAAACAACAAAATTAATCACTAGCACAAAAGTTTACAAATCAATTAACAAATGCAGAAAAGACTTTTCCTTCTTTTGTCACAACTACATCACTTACAGTGGGGGAGTTAAATCTCCACCTCCGCCACCTTGTTGTCCCTGATTAAGTCTTTCCCAAGATGATGATGCTTGCTGCGAAGGAGGAAATGGTGGTCTCATGCGCAAATTTCCAGCTGCTCCACTTGCTGCCAGCATTTGCTGAAAATCCAAAGGATTCTGCACACCACCACCAGGTTGTTGGGGTAAAAATGGGAAACCCATCATGAGGAGATTAGGATCAAGTGCTGGAGCCTGCATTCCAGGAGGTAACTGTTGCTGCATTGCTGCCATTGCGGCGGCCATAGCGGCGAGATTCTGTGCTTGGGAGCCTGGTGCACCACCACCAGGACCCTGATTGCCTCCCATTCCTCCGCCACCACCTCCACGCGAATCTCTGTTAAACAATGATGGAAAGTCATTTACTCCAGAGTTGGGCAAACTAAAAATTGCAAATGAAAGAAGAAAAAAAAACAAAAAATAAGCAAAAAAACGCCTACATTACATTACATGGTGCAACTTGCAAATCATAAAGTTTAATAAATGCCAAAATGTAGAACAGGCAATTAAAATTGGCAAAAATTAATAAAATCGTGCTTTAACAAAAAGTAAAAAGAAGCTTATTTTCAACCAACCTGACAAACCTGTTATCACTGTCAAGAAACGGATTATTTTGTTGAGGAGTGATTCCAGGACCTCCTGGCCCTCTTCCAACACCACCACCACCCTGACTACCTCCTCCGCCACCTCTCATCCGAGGATCAAACACTGGAGTACCATCAGGAATCGTCAGAGGCTGAATACCAACATCAGGCGATGATGTTTCAGTTGGAGATGCAGGTGCTGGTATGGAGTTGTTTCGCTTTGGTGCTAGACGTGGATCTAATACTATGGATGATGGAGGCAGTCCAATTCGTACCGAACTGTAGTCGATTTTTGGGATCCCAGCAACTTTCCTCAGTTTGTACGGGAAGGGACCATTGTGTGCCAAAGAGGCATTAATTTCTTTCGCTGGCTCAATGTCAATCTTCTTAAAAATACTGCTAGGGTTTCTCAAATCAATGTCCTTGAAGGAAGGAGGTTGACTACGGAAATCTGTGTCACCATAAAATGACGGAGGGGGCTTGCTTTCAGGGATGGGCAATGAAGGTGGGAGTGACGGCGGCGCAGATGTTGACTGGGGTTGTGTTTGCTGCCGGATTTGGTTGAGTACAGAGCTTATTTTATCGCTGATTTCTGCTTTGTTGTCGCTCTTTTTCTTGGAATCATCCTCGTCTTCCGAAGAATACCAGTTTTCTTCTTGTTCTTCCGGTTCCGATTTGTCCATATGTTGCTAAACATGATGAAAAGCAAAGTAATATTTACTAACTAATAATGGAATCTAAATTATTATTTTTTGAAATATTTAAAAAATCATAAACATACCATTTTCTTTTCGTTTTTCTGTTGCTGCTTCTGAATACGCATGAAAAGTTCTTGTTGCATTTTTGGCAAATGATCAGGAACAGTCTTTCCATCTGACGACAAATTAGAGTCTTCTGAAGCTTGACTAGTTACGATTGGAGGAGGAATATTCAGAGGTGTATTTAGAGGTAGTCCAGCTGACATTGTAGTCGGAGGTGCAATACTTGTACTCGGAAGATTCAATGATGATAGAACATTCATCAACGCAGGATTGTTAACTGCGTTTGGTTGAGTTTGCGGAATAAGTCCAGGAAGCATTTGTGACATTAGCATGGGATTCAATGGAAGCAGTGGTGGTTGCATCCCTTGGAAAGGACCGGGAGGTGGTTGGGATACAGGTGGTGGTCCAGGTGGACCACCTGACTCGAGAGTATCCTTGTAAAATCCTGAGATTCCAGCCTCTTCCATAAGTTCCTGCAGCTTCTCTTGATCATCTCGCGTTGGATGTTGCTCCCATCTACTTCCCCGATTGTTATTGTTGTTATTATTATTATTGTGATGACGATCATCCCCTCTTCCGCCGGGTCCTCCTCGCATATCATTCATTCCTCTTGGAGGAGGTCCATGACCACCATGATGGCCATGACCACCGTGTCCTCCGTGTCCACCATGATGTTCTCTACCACGACCACCGTGTCTATCGTCATTTCTACCATGGCCATGATGTCGTTCATGTTGTGGTGGAATTATTGGTGGACCTCGTCCATGATGATCTGAAAAGAAGCAAGTAAGCAAATTTTTCATGTGTAATCATGTGATGTGATCAATTTTTCATGTGACAACAGAGCTACAAAAAGTTTAAGCCACTTTAAGATTCTGCATACCATTATGATTCATTTCTGAAAAGCCATCTCTATCGTCGTCAACCTTCTCTCCTCTCAATCTCGCTTCCATTTTATTAATAAGATTTATTGCTCCTTGTCTATTCAAACGAGGGAAATCCCCGAGGATTTCTTTTGGTGCGGTCTCGATATGCTGGAAATCAATATCAGGAAATTCATTTAAGCATCATCATCATCATCATCATTTGTCACAAAGTTACATTCATATTTCAATCAATCATATCTCGTTTTCAAACTTTTTTGCATGTTATGGAATTGGTCTGCATGGTTTGAAGCAAGCATTTTTGTGTACGAGCATAAATATATTTTGATTAAGAAAAGCAAGCACTAAATTCATACACATTTTTAAAAAACACGTTTCAGAACATCTCCACAGAATGGGCATATTTATAGTCGATTCTCAATCATGTGTCATAACTAACAACGAAAGCATACCTTGAGGAGCACTTGTTTGGTGACGTCGCTCAATGGATTGTGACTGAATTTACAGCGATCCCCAGCCTTGCATATCAACCCAGTGTGATAATATTTGCATGGAAAGTCATTATGAAGGTACAAGCATTTCTCTTTCTTTGCGCAACATTCCATCATCCAAAATTTGCAAAGTTCCATTTTTCGCGGGGGAACAGCATCATGGGAGAAGGAGCATTCCATCGCAGACTTTTGGCATTTCCCTTGCATGAAATAAGCACATATTACATCAGATTTGGGCTCTTTCCTCTCCTCTCTAATTGGTCTTTTGTTTCGACCGTTGTTGTCATTTGTCAAGCGTCTAGCTTGTGGTGGGGGAGAGGGCTCACGCACGGGCCGATTGCTGCAAGCATGCAAATTAATATGTTATCAGCAACCAAAAACTTTAAAAATGTAGATATGCAAATTGTTGCAAATAAGAGATAGATTTGGTACCTTGGATGATGTTGATGATGGTGCTGGTGGGGACTGTTATCACCATCGCTTTCTCTTCGCCTCTTGGCTCGACTAACTTTCGAGTCATCTCCAAACTCCTCAACCGGTGCACTCCATGGATCTACTGGAGGAGGAACGGCGGATCCTGGGGAAGCCCCACGTACAAAGAGATACTCTTCCTGTTCTGAATCAGCGTCTGATGCCTTTCGCTTCTTGCTCTTTTTATCCTTATCTTTTTCCTTATCCTTTTCTTTCTCCTTTTCTTTCTCTTCTTCGCGCTTGGAACGCTTCTTCTCCTTTCTGTGTTTTTCTTTCTCTCGCTCCTTTTCTTTCTCACGAGTGCGTTCCTTTTCCTTCTCTCGTTCCTTCTCCTTGGCGGCAGAAGTGGAGCTCGATGACTTGGATGAAGACTTTTCCTTCTCCTTCTCTCGCTTTGGCTCCTTAATGGATGTTGGAGCAGGTGCCTTATTGGCTTCTTCCTCTTCGTCATCCATTATTTCTCCGTCTTCTAGATCAACATCATCATCTGCATCCTCCACAGTGTTTGACCGGGATCTTGACTTGGTCCGATTCTTTGGTGCAGCAGCAGCAGTTCCATTTGATACGGACTTTTCTGATGCAGTAATAATTGATGACTGTTGGGATTCATCATTTTCAGACATGTTTGGCGAACCCTGGGTACCGGCTTGAGAAGACGACTCAACTTGGGAAGTGTCCATACTGTCTTCATTATCGATTGTCACCGTTTCCTGTTCGGCTTTCGAACTCTCTTGTGATGATGACTGTGTCTGCCCAATGGAAGACTGAGATGTGATGGTACTGAGAGTAATTGCTGAGGTGTCAAGCTGAGAGAAATTTTCTTGTGACATGATCGGCTCAGTAATGGGGCTTCCATTACCAACAATACTGGGTTTGCTGGTTTGACTGGCATTTGGGGTGGAAGTAAAATGCTCGGGGCTTTTGGGTGGACTAGCAATTTCGTTTACTTCATTTTGGGATGGTTGTGATGATGATGCATCTGGACTACCAATACGCTTTGGTTCTTCCTGCTGTGATGTCGCATCTGGACTTGCGATAGACTGCTGTTGGGAATCACTTGGAGAAGGGGTGGGACTTTCAGGTCCAGCGGGACTTGAAGGGGTCAGGGCTGCGCCGCCCACAACCGGGGGTTCAGCGGGTTCCTCCGCAGGTGTTGTCGTATTGTTCTCTTCGATTCCACTGCTACCAACATTGTCATTTTCTGTCTTTCTTAAAGCGCTTCCTGTTACTGCTTGCTGTGAAACAGCCAAAATAGACGTCTCAGGCTTTCGGATAACTGTTTCAGCTGTCGTGCTGACCGCCATTGACTGCTGTGAAGCATAACTGGACTCATCAACAACAAAGTCATTACTATCCATTGGATCGTCATCATCCCCTAGATGTAACGGTTTACTCAATACAGCAACAGCTTCCGGCTCTGCGCTCGTACCACTAGAAGCAGCACAACTATCTTCACCGTCATCATCTTCCTCCTCGTCGTCGTCATCATTTATTTGATGCAGTGTACTACTACTAACAAGTGCAATCTCGTTCTCATTGTCATCATCCATGTCCTCATTAACACAAGAGTCATCAATGGTCAACTCATCGTTTTCACTTTCTTCTTCAGCGCCACTGCTGGAAGTTGAATTCATCACGGTGGGCACATCATTCCCACCGCCACCACCTCCAGGATCCATCCCAACAACTTTCTTATTATCACTCGACGAATCTATAGCTGATGCGGAATCTCCATCCATGTCTTTTCTAATCACTTGTCTTCTCGACAATTATCTGTTAGTGTAAAGAGGAACAAGAAAAAAAACAAATATTCTAAAAGGTGTTCATTATGTCAAAGCCACAAATTAATTTTACGTTCCTCCTCCCCTTTCCTAGCACCATTGTTTTTTTTCGCCCTATACTACTACTACTACCAACATTTTATCAACATATTTATAGTATCATTCATCAGTGAGGAAACCATTAAAATTAATAATAACTAGTTTGCTTGTTAAGTTTTTTTTTCGCTTGCCTCACTTTGTCCCTATCAAAATGTAAAACCACTACTCCTGCATATAACGCAACGTAACCAGTTAAGAAGATTTAAGATAATGCAAAATTATTGAATATCAATATTTCCAACGTCAGACGTACAGCAGCATGTCGTGTGTGTTGTGAGTGAACAGAAGGAAGAAAATATTCTTATTCCATCACACTTCCAACTTCATTTTTTTTTCTAGCTTAAAAGCTTATAACATGGCATAAGAATAGATATTATTCATCTGGAGAGAGTAGCACACAACAAAAACAGGGGAGCAGCAGGCAGAGCAAAAGTGCAATAGAAGTAGAGAGGAAAGAACAAGAACAACAGCTCTCGCGTTGCAGGATTGAGAAACAACTCATATGAATGGATCTGCGTGTTTCGTTTTATAGAGCCGAGCGTAACACTTTTTTTTGTCCTTTTGCATCAAGACAGAGTCAAAATATCATCAGCAGCAGCACTGGCAACAGCAGAAGTTGAAGTGAGCAGAGAACCACCACTGCATTCCCCATTTTATCCCCCTCCTCTAGCTCTCTGACTTCATTTCACAGAAAAAAAAATATATATATACCCACACGTCCACACTAACATCCTATCCATTTCATCTTGCTGCAACGTTTATATATATTATGAGGGCATATATATAGCATGAAGTACTGAATAATAACCACAAGTGAATATCATAATACATTATACTACACACTATAAGATGGATAACCATATATATATTGGAGAAGTACATATATAAATGTAGTTAAATATTATATTGGGCATACCCACATCACATCACCACCAAACACGACGATGATAACTTTGTCGACTCAGGCATTGATAAAACATTTTTCCATCATTAAATTTGAAATTAAAACATATTCCATGTAAGAATCCTACTCCATCACATCACACTGTTATTATTGAAAACGTTTTGGAACATATTGCACACATTTTTTTAAGAATGTTTCTATAGCAAAAATCTCAACATTATTTAAGGAACATTGCAGCAAAATATCGTTAAAGCTATGGAATAAATGTTGCATTAAAATTTTGTTTGCACAAAAATAGTCAAAGAAATACTGTAAATAGCAGTGTGTAGCTAGCTGTACTAAAAGTAGTGAAGAACGATCAAAGTTTTGTTACTTTAAGTTAGGATGATAATAACATGTTATTTTGCTGAAAGAGTCAAGAGAGAGTTGAGATTTTTGTGAGAGAAGTACAAGTACAGAGAAGACTTACGGTATTTACTTACGTGTGATATGATACGTAACGCTACAAACAACGAAAAAAACCTTGGGTTAGTAGAGAAGCAAGCGATGATAATGATGAAACAGGATGACGTGTCATTATCCATCGCCGCCATCATTGAACATTTTGAGTGTTCAATAATTTTAAATGGAATTACAATACTAACGGCTAATTTTAGTCGTAGTAGTTGCAATAGACTCGTGTAAAACAAACTAGCAAACAATCAACAATTTAAAAATATGATGATAATATAATGGGCCATACCTTCTCTTAGCATAGGTCGTTGTAGTTTTTAACATCAACAATAACATGACTTCTTGGAACCATTTTTGTCTTTAAAATGGAAAATTAATAATAATTGCTTTGTTACCGAAAACCACCACCAAAAACGGAGGATAGAGAGGGGAACAAAAATATAATCAAAACAAACGAACGAACAGGGCAAAATATATCAAAAGTATAAATACTTTCACCTGCGTTGCTCGTGTACTGTCGTACTATCTATTAAAACTATCATTTTGATTTCTAGCTAACTACAACAAGCATTCAAGTTCCTAATTATTGCTAATTAAACCTTTCCTGAATGGAAACCTGTGCGTTAAAAAAAACGAACATCATGCTTATGTTCCTTTCCGAAAGGAGGAGGAATAGAGGCAGTTTGATATTATAAACCCTACTAACATAACAAACTATTTTACTCGGTTTTCGACAAAAGATTATTTGAATAATGGGCTATTATATTGTTTGGTATAGTAGTAGTAGTAGCAGTTTACTAATTGTGTTTAGCGAAGTATTATAGTTGATACTAGAGAGCAAAGTTGTTTTCAATCAAGAGAGATAATTATTTTGTACAAACCTGGATGATAAATTTCTAAAATCGTTTATCATTTAAAAACTTTGTTTTTTTGAGATTGTGCTGTGATTGAATATTGATGATGCGATGAATGATCAGTCAGTAATTTCAATTACAGTATTGTATAAATAACATTTTCACATTTTCAATTAGTTTTTTGAAGTAGATCCGTTAAATATTTCCGAAAAATTATTATATTCAGTGTTTTTTCTTGTGTTGACTTGTACAAAACATACGTTAGTTCACATTCAACTCTCGCCACAGACTATTCTCGTTCTCCTTTCGACACTTGGCATTATTCACACAACAGCTTTGAGGTTTCCCTTCGCTTTTTAGGGCACACGAACTGCAAAACAAAAAGCAAGAAAGGCGTTGTTACCACAGAGCGAGGAATATTTGTGCGTCGTTGTTCATGCGAGGGGGTGCATGTGATAGCCGCGGATGGGTGGATGGGTCTTTCACTATTTTTGGAAAGGAGAAAGGGTTGAATGAATGATGGATGATTTATGTATGCAGTATTCTATGAAGAGGTATAATTTCAGGTACATGACGTTGTGGTGTTTCATTTCATTACTATTTTGTGCTGCTGAAAAAGTCTGAAATTTTCTTATTTATATAAAAGTTGTGAGGATGAGCACGTATTTCATGAATGAACCTTTTCGCAGACTGAGGGAACGAAGAAACTAACCCCCTAGACTAGACTATCCCAATCGTCTTCGCTCACCTTGGCTTGGTTTATGGTGTTTTCCAATGGTGGTGGTGGTAGTATACATAGTAGTATATATATCATGTATGTATGGTATTCGTTTTCATTGTACAGCTTAGCCGTGCGAGTTATAGAAGGAAAGGCGAGAAAAATGCAAATGAAATGGGGATAGAGCTATAGATAGCAGAGCAATATCGAAAGCTGCTTCATGGTTTGATCTGTGGCAACTAGATTGTTTGGTAGTTTGTCTTTGTCTTCATGTGTTAATTGATTTGCATTTTTCCAGCATGTCTGTCAGTCATCATGTAAAGGATTTGATTGGGGCATTGTGGAAAACATTTCTTTTATTGATTGAGTTGAGACAGCTTAGCATTTCCTTTTTTAATGAATATACAGTAATAAAATTGCGTTTTAGGACTACCAAAACCTAAGTGAAGAAATTTTATGAAATATGTTAAGAATGCCAAACCTATCCAGAAAGAAGTCAAACATAACAAAGTTAATTCATAAATACTTTAGCAAACATGTTTTCAGCTAAGAATTTTGTGTGTATTTATGGTTTTACATTTTTTCAGTCAAGAAATGTCTTTTTATCAGAAAGATGCATTTTCCTAAGTAGCTAGGAGGATTATATACCTATGCATTGCAGTAAGTAGGCAGGTAAGTAGAAATCTATTCATTCTATATATCATATATCTATATTTATTGGTTATTTATTATTTGTGTAGAAAATCGTACTATGAAATAACCCTTGGCTGCTGGGGAATAATAATTTATACGCTTGCTCCACCGTTCTTCCGTTTGCTCAATAGTCAATAGCCAGCTACAAAACAAAACATACATATACATATACCAAATACCAACTAACAATCCAGGCTATGTTGCACAATATAACGTTGCCTTGTATTAATTGCAAAGTTTTTGTAGTAAATCCCTTGTGAGACAAGCGAATGGTGAGCTTACCTGAAGTGAAATATTTATACGCGTATACGATAGTTAGAGGATATCAAATAGTATGAGAAAGCCTCTGGCTCTGGCTGTCATAAATACACTACCAGTTTTTCTTTTTCGTGTATATGAAACAATGAACTCAATATGTAAGTGCGCTTAATCGCGGTAAACGGCGGCTGGCGATTGGCGATACAACATCAACATAACATAATAGGGATTCAATGAGATTTTAAAATTGAATCGTCATAAAGGTGAACACTGAACACATTACAATACAACGGCACCACCAAGAATTTTGCATCATATAGCATAGAGCTCCCAACTAGTCCCGATTCCAAAGGTTCCCATTTTCTAGTAATGGTATATATAGCGCCATCTTTTAACGATATATGTAATCATACATTTCTGCCAGATCTACATAGACGGGGATGAATTTTTTTTAGTCAAGCCAAGCCCAGACTGCATAATTTGTGGACGAAAAAGGAACAAAGACATCATCAAAGCTTCAAATCTCATTCTGCGTGAGTCAGTGAGTTAGTTTGGATGATTCCTCATAGAATATCATCCTTCATCCTTGTCAATATTTTATAGCAGACACATTGACAGTGATTTTGAATAGAAAAATAAGCCTGATATGTAATTGATAAATAACAGTGTCTATATTATGTAGAATGTAGGTGCGTGCTTTTGTAGACATTTTTAAGTGGCAAGAAGCAAGACTAGACGGTCTGACTGGAACCGTCATGAATTATAAAAAT
>JAQIXW010000827.1:0-24230 GCA_034700685.1 Willowsia buskii
CCACACAAATATGATAAACCGCTATTGATTAACAACTTGCAAAACTAAAGCACTCTGCAACAACCTTTTTAAGAGCATGCGGCTAAGCAAACATCATTTTCACCACTAAAATTTCCCCTCCTTCCTGACTTTCTTTTAACCTTCGGTTAAAAAAAAAAGTACAAGACTGAAAAGGAAACTGTGCTGCTAACAATAACTGGAAGTGTACATGTGTACTGTATTAATTTATTATCTTGCAGAATTTGATGGTGATAAGTTAGACCTTTCAGCAGGCTACGAGTTGTTGATTCATTACATTAACCAATCAGAATAATGAATTGAGAAAACACAAAAACTAATTTATGCTCAAGGACAATCCAATATCTGTTGGTATGTATCTATGGTTATATCGCTTTCTTCTTTGGTATTCTTCACAAGTACTAATAGCAGAGGTAATAAATGTGGACCACTAAGGTCAACCATGACTATCTGGTCCAGTGTGGTTGGTGGGAAGGGAGAAAGTCGAGAATCACGAAAACCACAGACACACATACATAGGTAGTGGTACTAATAAAAAAATAATATTGTTATGTAGAGATAGTCGACTAATATTCCATTCTCACCGAAGCGAATCCCATTAAGGCAGCGTAATAAAAATGTCGTGCAGAGAGAAAGAGAAGATGAACAAAACAGACAACAAGATAGTGAGAGAGAGAGAGAGAAGAGTTGCACTTTTCGACTTGATGGTGATGAAGTAGATGTTCTACTGCTACTGATTCTCTTAAACTAAATGCTTTCGTTACAAGTGAGTTATATGTGGAGACTCTAAGGTTTTCCACGAACATCATCTAACATGCATACTATCGCTTATTGATGTCAGTTGTTGATGTATGCGTTATGTCCTGCTTTGTTCATTGAGTGGGAAAGGCGTGTGCTAAAATATCATCAGTGAATTGAAGAAGAAATAGAGAGAAAAAAGAATATGAAAGTGTTCGAGAAAAAAATGCTGGCTGACAGGAAGTATCCGGTCTGTGTCAGCAAGATCCTATTTCTTTGAATTTGTGCATGTGTTTTTGTTTGCCTTGCTTTTTGCGGTGATGGTTTTTTGTATGTGTTTGTCCTACTGCTCTCCTGATCCTATAGAGGTTTGGGGAGCGTGTATATAGCAATCTATTAAAATAATGAAGTGATTCTGTAATCGAATCGGAGACACTGTTCACTAGTGTGCGTTATCACGTGACAACACCCAAGAAAATGCATCAGTATCTCTGGTGACCTTATTGACTCTCCATTAATATTATTATCCTACTCGTCTTCATGAAAAGCAAACATTGATGAGCAATCAGCGTTCCCTTTGGGGTTTTTCCTGCTTTTCTAACTCTGGACTGTTTTGAGAGCTTCCAATTTCTATCTATCCAACACAATCTTTTTATTATTTAACAAAAAATTCTGTTTTCCCGATATTATATTTTATACATATATTTTCTACTTGTAATGCAAACTTATTGCATTATATTACAAGTAAAATGAAAAAATATTTTTAAAAACTACGGCAACTGTTTGTTCAATCAGCTTAGCACTTAACAACAATCCCAATTATTGTTCACTTGCCACAGCAAAGCCACAAAACTTTCATTTTATGGAGCTCCAGAAGGCTTTTTTATGTGTGAAATATAAGAAAGCAAAGTTATTATTAATCAGATACATAAGGGGGGTTATTGTGCAATTTCATCATAACAACGTTATTCATGAAATCAGAAAAATTAATTAATGGTGGAATTATGGGTCACGCGTCGATTTTTTATTACTTTGTAAATGTCAGTCTGTCAAAGGTTTCTGGGCAACGACAACAGCAAAACTTTCTTCCAAACTGATTCTAGCGACCTTTAAAAGCAAAAGCAGTCAGAAGTATTCACAAGCGAAGACAAGCGTACACATTTCAAAGTGGTTAAAGAGTCATATATTTTTAATGTATGAGAAAATTGGCTCTATATTTCAACTTTCAAAGTAACAATGTACACTCTTAATTAATTGATCCTTAATTATTAATTGAAGCGATAAAAATAACTAGAAATATCTATAAAAAATAACAGCTTTTGATTTCTAGCACGAAAATGTCAGGCTGCCTACGAGTATCCCGGTATCCCTACCACTTATCATTGCCCTTTACAAATGTAAGCTTCTATTTAATTGAAGAGAAGAAAGTATACCAGACATCAACATTGCTACTAAATGGAGAGGATTTGTTAAGAAACCAAACCAGTGTATTTGAGTTGTAGGAGTACAAATTGAGTTCGTCTTCATTTTATCGACAGCGGAAAAATCTATAAAATTTCATGTCTTCATGTTTAGCTCCATAAACTTTAGGTCTGTGCAGCTTGTCAAAAATCAACATCTAGTTTTCCTGTCCTGCCTGTCTTTCTTTCAATAAAGATAATTTATAATTTCCTGTGCTGCTACATTAATCTACTTTCACAATTTGTGGAAAATTTCAACGGATATATTTCATTTTAGTCTTGATCATTGTATTGTGTTTTAAAATCTAAACTTGCTATACAACTACATGACCTTTCGAGCTTGAAAACATTTTTACACTATGTACCAGAATGTAAAATGAAAATTAATGGAAAATGTCCACAATTTGTACGCAAATGAGAAAAGAATTGTCCTCTTTCTTGACTTTTCACTTTGTGGAATATGCCAAAAGTCGAATTTACGGATGACAGAAATTTAAGAAAATCTAATAAGCATTTGTATTGCCATATACAATATGTCTAGTTTCGCTGAAAACAAACACAAAGTGTATGTTGAAAGTAAACCGTGGCTAATTCTTTAGTAAATGTGCTTGGAGCAGAACCGTAATCAATAATTGTTCCTGTCTTTCACTTCTTGTCTTCCTCAGGATTATCAATTCGTACTAACACAAATATGTACATACATCTAGTAAGGAACTACTACAACTATGTGGTATTCTAATTGACTATAATGCAGTGGAACACAGCTGCTGCCTCATTGAAAGATTAATTGACTGTCACGTTTCAATGGATCACAAATTTCAGGAATGCTCGCTTACTCCAACATTTACTATGTATTTAACAACAAAAACAACAACATTGCAGCTTCTTTTTACAAGTAAAAACAATGCATATTGCACACTTTTGCTTTCTCTTTTTCCTCATTGCAAAAAATGCAAACTACAAAAACATTTTCCATTTACAACCGTAAAATACAATTTGAAAAATTCAACTTTTAAGGGATAACATTTAATTCTACACAAGGTTCGCTACTATACAAATACCTAGTATACCACATTGTTTGGTTTCACAGAATTCGTTGATAAATATCAACAAGTGGCAGGTGGCAAACATTTTCTTGCAGAAAAAACGGTTTCTATAAGACAAGCTGCTTCACAACAGGACAAGCAATTTTACGTAATAACTAGAACTACTTTCTTGATTTTCATAGAAGGACTAAATATATAAAAGAATAGCTTTCGTTTTCAAATTGTCTTTTTTCTTTCCCTCCTTTCTGAAGGTTGTGTTGTGTCTTTTGATTTACAAAACCACCGCACACGTTCATTTTTAAAATGAAGTTGGCACAAACAGAAGAAATTCCACAGGCTATACTCCTTTCAATCAATTGGGGATAGTGAACGACTTGAGAAGACATTTAAATGTGTCTAATATTACTTATTTAATTAGTTCCTACTTCCAAAGCGACAACTTGTTACTACTCTATATAGAGTGTGAGGCTACGCTATATGAAGATACAAAATGAGTTGAGCTACTACCAAAAAAAAGATTTTCTTTTTGAAAAAAAAACGTAAAAAACAACCACACGATCTGATGTGGCAAAAGTAACTCTCTTCTGTTGACAGACAGACTCTGTTGTCCGTCAGTTTAGATTTTAAACGTCGCTTATCAGCGGAAATTGTGTACCTATATTTGGATGCTGACGAAGGAACAGGATGAGGAGGAAGAAGAGAAGAGATGAAGAATTTGAGAGAAAATATTGTTATGATTACCTAATCGTAATAACAAAATTGATAACTATATTATAATGAATTTCTAATCAGGCAAGAGGTCGAGTCAGTCTGCGAACGGGAAGAAGAGTGAGACCAGACTAATGATCAATCCTTAAAATACAGTTTTTCATGCCCACAGTACTTCAACTTCAACCCACACACACATTCATAACACACATGCATAATATGAAGAAAAAAACCAATAAGCCACATGGAAGTCATGGGACACACAAAATGCAACATATAAAAACAAGATGCAAACCATTCTGCTACCCTTTTTTCACATCTTCTGTTGCATGTCTTACTACATCTCTGAAACTTTTTTTTTCTCCCTCGTCTTCTTCTTCTAGAGAAAAGCTTCGCGTAAATTGTATGTGTGTGTGCTTGAATTCAATCCACTGATGAATTCTATTTCTCTCTCATATTACCATTAAAACATTCATACGCATATACTTATTTCAGCAAATTTCAAATTTCACTTCCTCCGTTTTATTTCCTCATCTTCCGTCAATAACACTCCGTCTTGTGTAATTTTTCACAATTGTTGCTATTTCCAAGTTGAAAAAAATGCTACATTATTTTTCAAATCGTTATGTTCAAAGTAACGCATTTTTTTTGTAGTCATATATTTACATATAGTAAAAAAAATATATAAGCCCTTTTATTATAATAAACAATGTCCTCTTCCAACTTTTGTCCTCTACTGCTGCATTATAGCGGTGAATATGCAAGTGATTACAAAGGATAATGAAATAACATTCTGGCCCATGACAAAAACCAAAATCATGAAAGTGTTCCAAATCCCATATTATGCTTTCTGTATGATACTATCACGTACTACTACTACTACTTCAGTTTCAATTACTCTCAAAAACGAATGGGTGGATTAAATTTGGACACTCTTTGAGAAAAATGTGAGCGAATCGATTGCATTATGATCACATTAAAATCCCTAAAATAAACAGACAAAGAGCAAAGAAGTTGACTGTTATTTGTGTAAACTTCATATTGCAAACGATTTGTTTTCATTTTTATAAAAAAAATGCAAAAATGCATATACCTAAATTAAATAATATATGTACAAATGCCAAGATTTTGCTATCAAAACTAAACCCAATTTTTCCAATACAAAAGGACACAACGTTTTTTGTTTGTTTTATTGGCAATGTATTTTCATCGCAAACAACTGAATCGGACGGGTAAAAATGAAAGAAAGTATCAACAAAAGTATAACACATTAGCATTTTTTAAATCCTTTCCTCTCTCTCTCTCTCTCTCTGGTCGTCGTAGGCAGTTGCTCTAATAATACGATTTTCAAAGACAAACTTGCATAGATACAGAATTTTTGGTGTAGCAGAATAAACAGTGACGGAAATCTTTCATGTAAACAAACATGTATTGCATAACGCTGCATACATGCTTATTATATACATGGACTGAGAAATAATAGAGAAAAGAAGAAAACGTGGAAGCACACTACTACTTTCAAAGAGTAGCTCACAACTTCCTGCGCAATGAAAGCAGAAGGTTCCACTTCAAAAGTTCTACAATGCTGAAGCAAACTCTGAGAAAACTGATGATGCAAACTGCTTCGATGATTTAATATTGTTGAAAGTAGCCCAGCATGTATTCTGATAGAAGCTTATAGGTTCTTATTATGATAAATGATGTAAGCGCTGAAATAAAGTCTGTCGGGTAAAATTTTGCGTGAGATTTGTTTGCCGGTAGCCAGATGATATATTTTGGAGAATTGAAAACGGCAGAGTGAGCCGATAACGTAGAACACTTTTTGGAAAGGAAAAGTGTAAACTATACAGTGCATAAGGTTGAGGTCCGCATCACTGAAAATTAGCAAGCCACTTGTACAGTTTCACTTGCTCCTCTCAAACGCCTAAATTTGTCCGTCAAAGGATACATCAAGAATCATGCTCCTCCCTCGCATGCATAAATCCTATTCGAATCCTTGCATAATACGAATAAAAAGTCTGAGAGATAGAAAGACGGACATAGATAGAAGGAGAGAAGAGCGCGTCTAACCCTTCCACTCCACACACCGCCGCCACCGCCACCACCACCAACACAAATGCAAATATGTAGGTATTTTATGAAGCTTCTTTTTATTGCCTGTATATTATTTTATACATGATTAGCTTAGCATATCTCCTCTCGTCGTTGTGCTATGCACACTAGATAACTCGTCCATTTGCAGCCATATCATAAAATTCCCCTTTCCAAAAATATCAAACTAAACCAACACCATCCACTAGTACTTTCCGATTATATTGCCAAGACCAAAGAGTAAAAGGTTCAAGACACCTGATCATTGTAAAAATCTTGACTGAAAGAAATAATGCGTCTGCTGTGCGGAGACAATTTTTTCTACAATACAACAGTGACAAACGCAGAAATGTCTCGGAGGAAACAAATGAACGAGAAAATTGACCGGTATGAATGTAGTATGTAATTATGCACATTAAAATGTTTTTATACAACCAGCTTAAGGTCCCAGATAATATGAGATGCACAAAATTCGAAGAAACATAAGATCGTGCAATGAGATAAAGAAGCAGAAAAAGTTCTCATAGATCTTTACTGTTGTCCTATACTGCACTAGTAACGTTACCTCTTCTAAAATGAATATCGCGATAAATGTAGAAAAGCAATGACTTGTGTTTAAAATCAAGACGTGTTTCCTCTCTTTTGGTAAAGAGCCGATCTCGCGTATAAACTGTAACAGTTTGCACAACTGTGTACTCATCTTCAATTTTTCTAGCTCAGTCAGTGACGTTGTTACTTGGTGGTCGTTATCTGTAGACACTCTGCTGATAGAAGCAGTAAATATGTATGAGCCACTGAAAATTCTATATAATCGATTTCCTAATCTTAGAGGACGTTGCAACGTCCTGACAAAGCCTAACGGTAAAAGCGGACGATGATAATATGTAATAATGCTAACTATGCAACGAATAACGAAGTATATGATGTTTCTTTATATTTTTCTCTCAACACTCAGGATATATAGATTATGTGTGGCTGGCCTATTGTATACATTTAAATATCAAAAATAGTATGATGATAATACTCGTCGCCGTCATCAACATGATCATCTTCATAGATACACAGGCAATCTCACAGCGTACTGCTCTTGCACGCCAGATTTTAACCGACTTCCGTTCAACTGCAAACGTTGTTATTGGAAGTGAGAACTCAACGCCAGCATAACGGTCGACTCAAACCCGACACTGAATCTACTAATATTGATTTTTGAACTATGCTTAATTTCAGGATATTTTGAATAGTTCCTCTAATATTATGGGATGCAGTGTGAGGATGAGTGTCAGCATCAGCATTTAAAGTAGTCCTATTGCAGAGAGAACGCAAAGTAGCCATGAAATAGAACATGTGATGTTTTGCAGTCATCGATATATTATAACGTAATGTTCTTTCCTTTCTATCATAACATGCTAAATCCTTCTAAAACTCTCAAAATAAAACTGCCCTACTTATTTTTTTTCAATCAGCATCTCTTCATGATCATCTTCATTACTTCATCTTGGAGAGCACCAAGCAAAACGACGCGCAACAAACGTCATTTTCAATATATGTTATGAATATACTGCCATATACTTTTATGTGAGGCATAAAACTAGCCTTAAACAAAATGAGATGGATTCGGTTGAGTAGGAAAATGATAAAAAAAATAAATAGAATTACATTATGGCTCTTAAATTTCTACCAATGAAGTTCAGCTACAGAAATGCAAACACAATTGGACACGCACGCATGTCATATATGCTTCTCCCTCGAAAGTGAATAATTTTTCACTGTATGGTTCAGTATTCAATTTTTTCATTAGTCATTAGATTTCGATTCTTTGCATACGTCAGGTGGGTACCTTCTATTACGTGACGATAAAATCCCATACCCTCCAAGACTAGAGATGAGAACAAAACATGAGAGAAGTTGGCATGCAAAAAGCCAAAACTAATAACTATGATATATTGCTACAGCGTGGAACGAATGATCAGCTAAAAATCGCAACACAGTAATGACCGAACACTTTGAGAGCATTCGAGAAACGTATTATTTTCTTTGCAAATTCATTTTCTTACGCATTTACAGATCTCTTTCATCATTTTAACTCTCATCTCCTCTCTGCTTGACTGCCCCGTCTCCTCCACTCCACACCACCAGCCATCATCCTCAAACAGGGGAACACTATGAACGAGGTGTTTCCATATCGCAATCATGAGGACGATCATGATGACATTCATTTCTCGTCGTTAAATTCACCGTATACAACCTCATCAACTGCCGAATAACTCCTTTGCACGCATTCATAAGAGACGTTTACACCATCAAAGCAAATTCATTACCTAATTTCTTTCTCTATTTTCTTCTTTCTATTTTTCCTCCTCCTAACCCTTTCGTCGCGCCGAGGTTCTACAGACGAGCATCTATCTCTCTTTTTAGATAATAGCATGCAAACTGCATCGTCGCGCATTTTCTACGTATAGAAATCTACGTTTGTTTTGTCGACTTCAGTGAGATACTTGGGTATACCTACTTGGAGTAGTACAATGCGAGATGGCGAGATCACATGTCACCCAAAAGAGAATTCCCTTGCCACTAATGACTGCTATTAATTCTTGATCCCACACCAACAACTTTACATGACTTGAAGGATGACAACTATGCAAACACCATTTCTTATTTAGGTATTTGGAAAGCGGAACTCTATTTTTCTTTCCCATTTTACTACGATGGGTGGAGAGAGGATGCTTATGAGTGTAAGGTGATCATTAAAACATTAATTTTTTAACTACTCATAATGTATTTTTCACGTTATCAAAAATTTCACATTTTTCACACAACTGCCATATAATGGTCGTGATCCCGAATGAATCCATGAAAAAATATCGTCCAATGCTTCTGAGTCATATGTCATCGTGATGACCCAATTTCGTTTGTTTCTCTTCTCTTGAGATTTATGCATCTGTAGAATAGATTTACTACTTGTAGGACAAAAAATTACTATGCGTATCAAAACCCGTCTAGATTTTATTTGGATTTGCACATTATGCAAGCAAACATAACACAACTACAAGAGGGACAAAAAAAAACGTTGGATCATTCATTCAAGAAGCGAAAGCAGGAAAGCGATATTTCCTTTCACTGTAAAAGTATATGCATACCTACATGTATACTCGGGGCAAAACCGTGTAAATCATACTATATGTTTTTAATTCCGCTAACAGATTTATTTTACCTTCATAAACGACGCAAACCGTTTGGCGATAATTTCTTATATTTCCTCTTCCAAAAGTAAAACAGTTGCTCCTTTGAGTACTTGCGCAGTTTGCAGTTTGCAAGACACAACGCCAAAGTAAAGAACAACAACCACCACTACCAGAGCAACCGCAATTTTTTTTGTTCCTACTGCTTCCACTTTATGTAGCTGTGTGCTTCGCTACATGCTATTAATCGGGTGGATATTGATATTCATATCAGTAAAGTAGCCCTTTTCAAAGAATTTCTTGTCATCTATTGACAAATTCTGTATGTTTATTCAAAGATGAGCCGACTTCCTTTCAGTTACTTGGTGAGCGTTTTTGAAGAAGGCAGCGATTATAAACAGAGCGATAGAAAAGTTTTGTGGCTAACAACACACGAGAGCACTACAGTTTACTTCACTGTTGGCAAATTTATACAGTTAAAGCTTGTATTTCCTCAAAACGAAAGTATTTTCTGCCGCTCTCTTGCGTCAGAACGCACTACCACATTTTCACTTGAATTTTTGATTTGTGTAATTATTTTTAATTAGAGATTTCAAAGAACACATGAGTGTGCAGTACTTGATAACATTTTCACGCAACAATTCTTTCGAACAATCTATTAAATATGACGCCGGTAAAAGTCAGCTTATCTTTATCACTTGGATTAGGAGAAAGTATAAATCGTTTCTTGAAATTGCTGAGATTTTGTTGCAGGTCTGCATATGCGAAATGAAGACAGAAGAATGATTTAATGAGAAAGCCAAACGGTTCGAATGATGTCGCTCTCGTTACCTTGAATGTCAAATTGTATATAATTTTGACTCATGTTTCTGTATACACACTTGGCTCTACAGCTAATATAGCATGTGCTCTGTTGATACATAAATATTTGGAGTAAAGATAAGTAGATCCTTTAGAGATGCAAGTGCTCGACCACCAAGCGAAAATGGAACTTTCAATTTTAAAAACTCCATTTATAATGATGAGCACACTGACAAACCTTTTGTCATGGTTATGATATAATTTTTTGCTTTGAAAATAAACTCAACGTAAGAAGGCAAACAATATATTATTTACTTAGCAGAAAGTAAACTTAATGACTGTTTGGAAAAAAATATGATCTGTTGCAAAAATAAAATGAGGGACAAGTACTGATTATGAAAACGGATATTTTTGTTTCAAAAATTGAGAGTATTGAGATGAGAGGAGACCTCGCTTCTCTAAACATTCATATAATATATGTATGCCAACGCTTATTTTGCAAGGTTACACGATAGATGTGTCTGGCAATAGAAGAAAAAAAACATTCAATACTTTTTAAAATACTTGTAGAGTAGCGAATGCATTGCTTTTCATGAAAATGAAACTATAAAAACGGAATGCCTATTGCAGACGGATATTTATGCATAATATTATTGAGAAAGACAGACAAGCCAAGAGACGATTGCTAGAAGTGTTCTAGTACTAAAAGTACACAAAAATTATGCCAAAAAGTAATATCTAATCGCTCTTTGCTGGCATTCAATTTCAAATTAGCCCGTTGGTACTCGAACTAAAGAGAAAGATAAACTGAAATGAAAAACGCACAAAAATTTAAAGCAGCATTTAAACGAATTAGTATCATTATGAGAAACCATTAATAGGAGCAAATGCACTTTTACAAATATACAAACACAAAACTGGAATGTTATTGGAGCTAGGGTTTTGAAGGGTCAGCAGGTGGACAGTCTCAAAATTGGATTGAACCAAAGCAAACTAAAATGCTGAATCCACAAGAATACGAATAGTTTCCAGCTAAGTCGGATCGAACTTATTTCAGTAAGCAGCTTCAAAAATCTTTACAAAACAGCACCATAATAAGAATTACACATTTTGGCAAAGTAAATTGCACCACCCAAAGCATTAGGACAAATCTTATTAGTATTAGTATATTAGTTATTTATTTGCAAGAAAAAAAGCAAACTATGACAGAAAGTTAAAAATGTTAAGCGAAATGACATTGCAGTCTTTTCGTGAATAAAAGCAAATAAATATGAATATCTACAACTTAAAGATTAGCAAATTAATCATTCGTAGAAACAAGATTGCGAAAATAACATACCTTTGCTTCACTTAGCGAAGCCATTAGGGCATCAAGCTCTTGTGTAGCTGGAGATGCTGCAGGTCCCAAAAATGTTCGCTGAATTTTGCGCTCAACGGTAATTCTAGTCTTTCCGTCTGTCTCTTCGCTGTCAATCAAACAAAATGTTAAAACTGCAGATTACTACGTCAGCACTTATTACGTTACTCATAGATGGAGCGTGAGTTGGCAAGTTGTGTAGTTACATATAAATCATTAGTGAGCCAATTCAGTTTTGGCAGGTACATTGTATGTTCAGCACCTTTCCATCAAAATATGAAAACATCAAATGCAGAAAAATGGTAACTTGTCACAAAGATTATAACACGGGGCTCATCATACCAAGCCAAGACCCCTACGTAGACTTTTTGGATTGGATACAAATACAAATATACGCTCATGTAAAAAAAAAGTTTTTTAATGGCGATAATATTGTTGCTCATGTTCACACCATTATTAGAAGTAAAAGAAAAAGCCCACGACATGTAACAGACAAAACATGGACCAGAGAGAAAGTACACGTTAGTTACACGAGTAAAAACATCTCTTATTGCTTTCTCTTTGGTGAATGAGATTGGATATACGCATTCCTGATATATCTAAGTACATAATATGCCGTCAAAGTATCTTTCAGTTGTCAAATTACAAAAATTACAAAAACTGATAAATGCATTTAATAATTACTTATTGCTGTTTTTCACAAATAGTGTTTTTCCTTGATGCAATTCAATCACACTCGTTGCCTACTGCTTCTACATAGCAATAACTTTAGAAAAACGATTTTCGTCAGATTACATTATAAGCAATACCATATAGGAGGAATTGCCACAAGAATATCGACTGACACATAAGTATTAATTGCTAATTAATTAATCCTTGAGCCTTCCCATATTAGGAAAATATTCCTAATGAAATGAATCGTTTAATTAGAAGACCTTGCATCTTGTACTACTAGTTTTATAGTATTAAATGCACATACAATAGTGTGATTTCAGAGCTACATTTAAAAAATAATTACAAAAACATATTTGAATGTATAAGCTTAGACTAGACACCTACATGAGTGATTCAGAATTCAACAGCATAAAGAAATTCGTCTACTACAATATGGTATCTAAAGCCATACTCTTGAAAACCTTGATGTGGGGCCACTAATAGGGTTTTGCAGAAGAGAAACAACAATCAAGTTCAATACTAAATATTCATTTGCATCTGCTTCGCTTCTTGAGTAATACAACAACTAGAACAGATCACCAATTTTAGTTTCATCACATGAAAAGTTAACATTTATTGGGTGACTTTACGATTAAAAGTATCAATAGCGAACAATATTTTTGACAAGAGCTGAGTACTTCTCCACTTTTTACTCGTACGTGTAATGAATATAAAATCCATTCTAAAAAATACCCACTTGATAAAATTATTGACTTCATTAAATATCAAATTTCAGATTTAAAAAATACCCGTTTGCTAAGTCTTCCAAAAACGTTTCCGGATTTTGTCGTTCATGGCTTCCGACAGACGATCGTGAATTTGGTCGATTTCCATTATACACAAGCTCTGAAAATTTAAAAAAAAATATGAGTTTCCAAGTTTAATTCCATTTATTGAAATTTAAAAAAAATAATACAACTAAATTCCGTGCTTACCTCTAGATACAGCAGAATTTTGACTCAATTTTGAAGTAGAGCTGAGATCTTGCAGTAAAGAGTCTAGCTCACTCATGTTTCCCGTATTACGAATTATTGGACTATTAGCGCTGTATACAGTTGTGGTCTTTGTCGTCTCCCTCAATCCATCACGATTAAGGCCCAATGCCTGAAAACACACCGTAAAAATATTTCTTTAGAATTTAAACCCAGATTTAATTACCACTTTCAATCATGCATCATCGTCGCCGTACATTTTATGACTGAAAATGTCTGTGTCCATGAAATTCAGTCTCGTGTCGTCACAAAACTTTTTTCCACTTTCAATAATCCCTCTGCATACACAACCAACCACCGTCACCACCACTACCATTTGCTTTGCCCAAAAACAATGAAAGATTCAATATTCCGATCTTCCAGCCTACATAAACACATTTATTTCTCAATTAAAATATTTTATGTTTCAAGAAATTTATTTTTTTTCCACAAAAAAGAGTCCCACGCACTACTCACTCAGTCGCTTACATACTCTTTCCCTGCCACATACACACAAAAGCATCGTAAAATAAAACGCAACGTATTTCCTTAATATGAAACAAAAACAGCCTACGCAACAGTATTTTTTAAACACATTCTCCAACAAGAACTAATTTCCATTCGGTTTCTACCACAAATAGAAACTCGCTAGAAATTGTGCTCAGTTTCAGTTTTTTCAGTCCATTTTATCTTTCCAGTTGAGCATGTTCTTGTCGTGCTTTCCAACTAAATCTCTCTTGTCGAAGACGCAGTCAGCCATCCATATACGCAAAGTAACGTCGCAAGTGGTAACTTCTTAACTGGCAGGAGCGTCGTACGCATCTGCAATCTGCATCTGCCTACATTTCACTCGTGCTGCGCGTCTTCTCCTTTTTCATAATATTTTTTTGTCTTTCTTCTGCTGCTGCTGGATGCAACTGCACTTCACTCATCTTCTAAACAGCATTTATGCGTCCTCATATTTCAGCGTTACCAAATGTACTCGCACGCACCGCCCTTTTAAAACAAGGGGAAGTAGAAAACTCTAAGAAAAGAGATGAAGCTAATAATAACAACGCGATTATTCCATGATGCGCTCCAAACCATTTTTTCATCTTTGAAATAGATCTAGTGTGTCGTTTGGTAATAATGCAGTTTTAAATGTTTCCGTTATGTATTTATTGACTATAATAAATAAACTCTTTCGAAATTCGGACAAAAAAATGCTTAGCTGAAAATATTTTCATTTTTGTAATTTTATAAGCGAAACGAATAAAACAGCGTTGCTGAGAGATTTCAAGCGGGTGATACTAAACTAAATACATCCATGTGCTTAATAATAATGTAGCGGTTTTATTACAAAAAATTCTTATTAAAATACCTGTGGCGCTCCAAAAAGAGAACTTTTAAAAACAATTCTTATTCCTTCCGCCTTCAAGAGCGGGTTGAAGCAGAAAGGTTTAGAGCAAATTTGATCTAACTACCCGCGTGCGAGATGTAAAAATATCAAAAGACGGACTGACATGTGTATGGCAACCCGTTAAATTCAAATTGTTACTGAAAAATGTTTTGAGCAATGCACCCACCTAATAATATGCAAGTGTCTCTCTTCCTCCACCAGACTTATTCCAGCAGTAGAAGTTATGCAACTTGGTAATAGTAGTGAGAACAAGTTTAACCAAATGTTATGAAAGAAATGAATGGATGACAAGAGCAAACCTTCATGCTCATTTCACTTCCCCTCTCACTTCATTCACTGAAATGACATTATCATCTTGTCACACGCATTGCACACATAAAAAGGCATGCGTATTCGTGACTTGAGACAATGTATATTTTAAAAGGCAAATAACATGATTATGCAATATTCTTTTAACTTCCTCAAAAGTTGAAGATGTGCTTTTGCTATCAGCACACTGTGACTTCCCTTTCTCAGTTCTTAGCTTACCCTGAAGATGGGAAAAACAGTTGCTTCAAAGCGCTCGTGCTTTTATTTGCTCGCATTCATTGATTGAAGTTTTGGAAACAAGCTGCTGGAATATGTATGAACTACAAAGTTTTTATGAGCTTAGTGAGGTCGCCCAATACCTATGCATATTTCAAATTATAGTTTGATACTGTCATGTTATGCACTACAAATATTAGTTGTTGGTGTGAAGTAAAGATCCTGACAGAACTGTTGAACTTTCATGAAACACGGAAAATGGTGGCTGTGATGATCTATGAATGGGGGAGATTCATGTCGTATGAATGGACCCTATACACATACATTATATGATGCCTCGTTTTGCTTACAAAACTAGAACTTTTAGCTTGAATAAATTGTATTGTAAACAAAAATATTGGATCTCGACGAGTTCAATTCGCTTCCGACAAATAAAGTTAAAAAAGAATCCGATTATAATTAAGTGATGATATACGTTTCCTGTCATATTCATGTTATGAGGTGATGGATTCCAATAAAAATGTGTGCAAGAATATTTCTATATATTTTTTGAAAAAAAAACGAGACACTCAGAGTTCCAGCAAAGAGCAAGGACGGAAGCTAGTAAGAAATATTTGTACGGTAGATCGTAAACTAGTTTTTTAGAATATTGCAACTCAATTTTTTTATTCATCTTTTAATCTCCCATCGTAAATGTAAATTATTTCAAACGCAAATGGGGTGAATGTGGTGGTTTTACAAACTTTAAGTGTATGTAATACAGCAGCCATATTTGACAAGGTTATTTTTTCTCCAATTTATGTCATTTTTACAGCCGTGTGCACGCACTTACTGAAGAAGTTACGACATTCTATTTTTAAGAAAATAAAAATTTGCATAAACTTACGGTTCTTTCTACATTATAATCATAATGTTCTGTTTGCTTAGCGAGGTGTGAAGGAGACGCAGTTCCATTTAAGGTGGAACTGTAACCACTCGAACGACTAAGGCTTCCAGGTGGCGATGTTACGGTTGTCTGAAGGTCAGCGAGTAGAGCATCTAGAAAACCATCAAGATGTGACAAATTAGTATATTAATATTTCTTAGACATAATAGGCATTCATTTTTTAAGATTAAAATTCTAATATGGTTTTGATGCAATAAATGATTTTTTCCAGCGTGGCTTCTAGGATCAGTGAACCTTTTTCATGTAAAGTGTTGAGTTTATTTCATGTTTGAGTTGTTTATGAACATTTTTATTTATAGAGTTGATTCTGTCTTGACAAATATGGCAAATTAGGTAAAAACTTAGAATCCTGTTAAATAGATTGTATATACCTGAAAACATTCCAGCGGACGGCATTTTATCTCACTTTTATAGCAGTAACGTTTTCTATGAAATCAACCACAAAGCAATCAACAGTTTTTGCACAAGTGAAAAACTGCAGTTAGAACATGGAGCAGATTTATCAGGGTCCAAATGAATGTCACGACCAGAAGCAAGATGAACGCATTGAAATTTATGCTCTACACATATTGATATCACACGCATACACTCAAACTTGGACTGCGTTGCATTCTAAAAACTGACACGCCAAATGATATGATTACTCATCAGGGATATTTTTTCCCAAAAAGACTCACAAATCACAAAAATCATTCATTTAAAGAAAATTGGCTTGCTAATTCAATAATCATCCCAAGAATTCGCGAATTCAACATTCATCCTAAAAGTACGCTTGCCACTTACACCCACGCTTCACATTGAATCAAGAAAGCACCCTAAAGCCTCAACAGGCAAACATGAAAATCAGGAATGCGTCACATATATGTCACAAAATGTGTGTAAAATGAACCTTGTCACAAGTGTTCACTGGAAATCCAAAATGACAGAAGAATTGCACCCACCAAACTCTTCACTACCTCACAATTCCAGTTTGCTAGGTTTCCAATTTCAAACTGGAGGAACAAGTCAACATATTACACAACAATGATTTAAAAATATGAAAGAGGATCAGTCACCGAAATAATGAGCGTATCGATATCAACAACAACAAACATTTATGAGAGGATTTTCACACTTCATAGGCAGAGGAGAGACAAACGCACACTGGTCAATCAAGAAGTGTGTGTCCCATAAAAGCACTCCACAAGCGACAGTAATTGTATTCATATTATAATATGATGATGATGAACTTGATCAGAATAAGGATTTACAAGGAGCAAGACGACATTTAAGGTAGAAAGGATGAGCCCATCATCATTCTCTCTCAGACTCGCAGCATCCCAAACAACGCAGACTCATAGTCCATCGATGAAATCACCTTTTAGTTAGTAAAATAAAATGGAAAGAAGACGAAGAAGAGGGACGAGCATGTTCCTCCATTACTTTGCTGCAATATCACATTTTTGTTTAACAGTCACCACAACACATAATATGTCGGGCACTGTATGTAGGCACTTGCACACTAAAAGATTACCTGTGTGCTCAAGCAAGTCGAGAGGCGAGTCTCTTGTACCTTTTCGAAAGAAAAAAATATTTCGAGAAAAAACTCTGCCTCACTGACTGGCTTCATACTCGCGTCTTCACTGAGGATTAGATGGCCTTTACATGAAATTACATGGACACCTCCATATTTTAACTCGAATTCGAATACGAAGCAAGCATGTGGATTTGAGAATTTAGAAGACACCAATCATAAAATATGTATGTACACATTAGTTCTCTTCTTAAGATCTTTTTCTTGCATTACATATTTGCCACATCTACTTTAATATATTATCGTATTATATCATTCCATCTTTCATCGTCTTGCTCTTTACTTTTTTTGCTATCACGAAAATGGAACGACCAGCATACAACGCAGTCAATGAGTAAAGATATGTATGTGGTAGTCAAGAGTAATGTGGGTATATCACAGTTCCCAGAGCATTATGCTTTAGAATAGGACGAATCTCATTTTTGACCAGAGAGAAGAAACACGAAGAAAACTCAAAGATTAGGTGAATCCAGAGAAATGATTGCAAGCGAGCATCGTCGCTGCCCTGTAGACAGAACCACATGTCATCTTTGTGTGGATTCTGATTCTAATGATCAATTCTAAACATGTGTGCTTTTAGCATCATTTGCGATTATTGCCAATTTGGATTGATCGAAGAACTGATAAAAGCAGGAGAGAAATTGAATTTCATGTCATGTCAGATGCCCATACGCCTGATGGTAATTCTCTTCTCTTGGTTGGAATTTTATAGTCCTGCACAACCTACACAAAACATGAAGATTCCCAAGTTTTAAGAAAAAAATCGCGAAGTGGGTCAGTAGTGGAGCGAAAGAGATGCATATTATCTTTTTTATTTCGATTTCGTTGTTTCCTTTTGCATAATTTGCAGCACACACCGACGTGTGAATGATGGTAATGGAACAATAATGTTCAGACAATGCGATGACTTTTGGTTCTCTTCAAAATTTATGCATGTCCAATGCAACATTATGCACACGTGCATGCATCCACCATAATGCTAAATTTGAATACGCCCTTTAGATGTCTTGAATCTTGACCAAGAAAAACTCGCATCATAAAAGTTTGAATGTGACAAATTTTTTTGACCGCCCCGCACCACGCATTGTATCTAATTTCCATAGTCCACATAATCCGTGATACCCATAATACCTACCTACCTATACAATATTTATGTTTCCCATCGTCATTCGTCTCCTGAGTTCAAGAGATGCATTGCCTAAGTAATCATGTTGAATTCCAAATTGTATTAATGCAGGTATGTGTTAGTCAAGAATGCCACCAGAGTAGACTCATCATTGTTTAAAATTAAGAGTCCCCTCCTGTTTTGCTATCAGGTTGATCATCATTCTCAATCTTGGTTGTTGTCGCGCATCCTCATCTACGTTCAGGTTACATCTACTTATTCATTAATGAAGGGATAAACATCTATCTGACATGTCATCTTCTTGCTTACCCATAAAAAGGATAATTTCCTTAAAGAATTGACGATTTCCCCAACTCATTATCAAAAATGATGATTGTGGACTACAAATTAGCAGAATTTACTCAGTAATGAACCATCTGGGAAGTTGTTCCATTCACTAATTAGTCATATTGCACCGAAATTCAGGTAATTTGTTAACAGGTGAAGTGAGAAAGTGACGAGCATGAATGGAATGCCAGTCGCAGCATTATAGCCACCAGCAGAGCAAGAGAGAGGAGAGATGATGATGACCATAATGAAGGCCTAAGCGAGTACTGCGAGAGTGGAACTGATTGTGAGTCGAGCTAGAATTGAAGGAATGAAAAAGTGGTTCTGCGTAGTCTACGTAAAAAAGCAAAAGCATACAAGATTCAAAACCGAGATGTTGTTTCATGTACAGCGCATGGATCTAGCATTTACAGAACAGAAGAGCGTTGTAGCATCTATTCTTGGCCCACAAAAAAAACAAAGCCGGTTGGTAGTTTCTCTCCACACAAGATTTCATCTCCATCCACTCGCCTACATTCTTTACTTAAAACAGTGCATGTGCTTTTTAAAGGCTTCTACATATATATTGTCATATGCCACTGCATTGTTACATTCGTAAACCTATAGTTTGCTCATTTATATGCAACTTGATAAGCCCACATGAACAAACCAACAAACAACCACGATTGAATCTCCTTAAACAGAATCTCTGGTTACTCTGGTCGGCTATGTGATGCATTGTATGGGTAAATTAATGTGCTGTCCTATAAGTTCCTTTGCTTTTCCCAAGTCTATGTTTTACTTGTTTATTAGCATCATAATCATGAGTAAATCAACTAATGTACACAAACTACCTATATAATATTGTATGGCGAATGGAGGGGACCACCGCTAAAGTGAAGTATTATGCGTATTATTTATCATTCCAAATTGTTTTCTTCTGTCGTCATTTATTAATTCAATTGTAGTTTTTGTTAAACTTATAGTCTCAAGTACATAGGTAACCAAGGTCCTTTTCATTTTCAATCTTTCAATGACACTGAACACTGTCAACGTTAAAAGTTGCGAGAACAAAATATATATCAATTAAACTAAACCAATTTTTGGGGGCAACTTGTGAACGGCAACACATAATTATTTAATGTTACCATGTTTTGGTCCACCACGGGAGTTGTTGTCTGGGTCTCCAATATATGTGTAGGGGGAGTGGAGACAGCGATGAACACTGCAAGAAGCCAGCTTATAAAACAATTAAAGCTACGAGTTTTTCAGTCAACGGCTTCTGTATAAGTACGTGAAACATAAGTCATAAGTCTATTGGCTTTAGAGTCAAGTTCGCCCATTTAAACGGGCAAGTCAGAGTCTACTAGGTTATTATTATGGTTAGGTAGCTTACCTCATCCACCTCATTAAACTGGAATCGTTGTCAATATGGCATATGGCTGAAACTCAAGTAGAGCTTGACACTGGATATTATGTTTATGGCAATATTGAAAGCAAAATGTGCAACATGCTTTTGTGAAGAGATACAATAGATTGGACACTTTTTGAATTAGTGATGTTCCCACGTATCACCAGCGTACATGGATTTTGGCTCATTATTTCTGTGTCTCTCTTTTAATCTTCATTTATCACTATCAAGGAACGCCAACACACTTTCAACCATTCACGCTTCATTCATTGAGTGGAGAAGATATATAGTAAATCTTATGAAACAGCAATGAGCAAAATAATACACTGGAGCAACCTACGATCATGTTTACCAAACAACTGAGTAGCGACTAGATGGAAGTTGACAACTAACTTTACATTTAGTAGTCATTATCATAACCACCAATCATCATAACTACCACTATACAATGTCATTTATCATATTCTCCATATATTGTTATGGATTTTATTACGAGGTGCAAGGTTAGAAAAGATATTACGTTACCGTAATCCTCAAAACACAATTCTATTGCAAGCGCCGATGCGAATAATTCACATTACGCCTTATTGATGTTGTGCGATCAGAATAAGGAGCATCGTTGAACAAAGAGCAGAAGAAATCCTTAATAAATTGCACCGTCATTCCCAACGGGCATACTACTTCGCAATATTTTTATACCTAGTCCATTTTGCAATCAATTTGCAAGTGAGGCAGTAAGCCATTATAGCCTCCTCCTTGTCGGTTAGTGAGCTGGACTTTTTCAATCTGTCTGCTTTTTTTTATTTGACTCTCCTAATTGAGAAGTACGTTGTGGCAGGTTGAAAGGAACAGATTTTTTAGATAAGCAATTTGTGATGATGACGATGATGGCAGTTGCTTCGTTTCACTTTATCCCACCTATCAAACGCCAACAGAAACATTATGCGCTTGTAGAATCAAGACAAACCACTGTGTCATGTGCAGGTTCCTCACTAATTCAAAGGGTGAACTGACATCTCATCATCGCTCAATTGTGTATTATTGCATGCATATACGAGCGGAACACAACAGCAAGCACCTAAAAGAACGATTTTTACTTATTTGGCAACTAATAGAGAATGCCACAATACATCGTTAGAAAATAAATACAAAATGCATGCGTAATTTATTATGATGCACATGATAATTTTGATTGTATTTCATGAAAATGGATGCTCACACCAGTGCTGCAGTAGGTGATAATGAATAATGATCATCCCGCTGTGTAAACGGTCATCTTAGCACAAATATGAACAAAATTGGCAATTCGAAAATACATATAACCTTTCTACATCCTTTTCCAAGAGCTCGACACAATTGTACGTGCCACAACATGAAAACGATTATCTAAATCTTCCATCTCAGTACACTTACTTTATGATACTGAAAACGCTACACTGTTTTCTTTGTCGATTTGTCGGCTTCAAAAAAGGCAACATTTAATGAGCACGGTATGGCGTCCCTGCAAATCTTTATCTTTGCAGTTACCATCTTCAAGAATAAATAGAATATGAACGGATCATTGACATTAATGCTTAAAATGCACGAGAACTTTCTCCATAGCAAGTGACTAAAACGATACAAATTGAAATTATGTCTCTAGTACATCAAGTTGATTGCCAATTTACCAAGAAGAATGTGGGCACTGGATACTACATGATTTTAAATTGGGCTTGAAAGAGGATCAAGTTAGATACACAGACTCACTTGTGCATGATTATTGAAAATGTGTGATGCGTGACATGGAGCAGTTGATGAAGAAAATGTGAAAATGAGCTCTTTCACATTTACAAAATTTATGACTTGCACACAAACAAGTAATGCATCTTCATCCCAAGGAACTTATTTCCATCTTCTTTCTGCAATAAAATAAGTGCTAATAATAACAATCGTGTAGTTTGGAATCATGCACAAAATGGAAGAAAAAAGAAAGTGGAGGAAAAATTAGCTACCTACGCGTAGACAGCAAACACCTACTTGACATCGCATAACAAACTTGAATGACAAATAAATACCTATAAGCCTTTGAGCACATCATCCTAAACACATCGTCAATGCCAAAAGAATTCAAGGCCGTTTGAAGAAGCATGGCTTATGCATGTATGGCATACATGTGTGATTTTACTTGAAATGAATTCGCGTATACTCTTTTTCTTTGACAATTGAGTAAACTCTCCATCTCTCTCGCCGTTGCATGGTACAAAGAAAAATCTTATCTGGTGATCCCCAACAGTACACTAATTCTACATCAAATTCTATTCTTAACAAACTACATGACTTGAAAAAACCATCCAAAGACAAGGCAACATACACTTTCCCATTTTCAAATGTTCAAGCGCATCCGAAACTATGCAGAATGTAGACTTCAAAGACAGCTGAAAATACTCATTACGTACGAGTATGCATTGTGATCGTTTTAGAATTTGGAACTATCACAAACAGAAAACTTATGGTCTATGCAAATGTTTTCTGAACTAAATAGACTGAAAAATTTTATTAGGTTTTTAGTATTCTAGCCGTCATGGAGCGCAATAAATATTTGTTTTAGAAGCTTGATGAATGAATCTTGTTTGCTTTCCCACCTAGAACGAGTCAATGCTAAAAATTAAGTAAACTAAAAATCAACATCTCTAACTTTTGAAGAATAATAATAATCCATCACGAAATCCGTGAAAAAAAAATTCTTCTAAAATAGTTACACTTCGCAGAGTCATCCAAAGCGTCAAACTTGAGATGAGTTGTAGTTTGTAGTTCTTTGGACAAAAAGCACATATTCGTGTTCTGCCATACAAAACGCAACAATGATGATCGTGAACCATGAGCACTCACCACACACGCACAAAAATACGCCTACAACAAAAATATTTCGGCAACATCCAGCTTACAGAGACGCTGTAGCTATAACAAATTGCGTATCTGTGATATTTCACTTTCATAGATATAGGCATTGTGGTGGAAGCGACATAAAAATACTTAAGGTCAAGTTGAATACCATGGAGATATGACAAGTGATATGGCATACACGATCCATTATTTTGGAATATTGAAACGAAATATAAACATATTAGAGTTCATTACGTGCGAGAAACATGATTAGGCATAAATATGGCATCATCAAAAATGTATATCGTGTAGTAATAATTCACATGCTTTACACTTACTCTTGTATCTATTTTTTACTCTTGTTTAAAAAATAATATTTACCCAGGTATCCTTCGAACTCTTGGTTTTTCTCCTGTCTACTGCCACCACCACTATCATTACTAGTCTCCATCCTTGAAGAAGTAGGCGTGTGTAAAGGACTGGACATATTGTTCAAGGTTTAAAAAACATGAATATTTAAAGCACAGTTGTTTATTCCCACTGCACTGATCACACTGCACACATTTAACTAAATAGGAAAAAATTCATTTTATATGAACGCAATCAAAAATAATATAAAACAGGAATACATGTCATCAGTTGTTGAACAAACTCGAAATAGACTCTGAATTTTCAGATGCCAATTTGAATACAAAGAAGTTTCAACTGATCGTGAGAAGCTGTGTTTGCAGTTGACACGTCTACTTCACTTCATTGATTGAACACAATTGTAAACGACATTAACATTTTTTATTTCAGGTTCCAGGTAAAGAGAGGAAATGGCATTATTCTAGATGCTAAAAATATGCTCCATATATTTTTTTTTTCAATTGCAGTTTTGCTAAAAAAAAAAAAGTCACGTTTGCGTTCAACAAACAAACTTAAACAAACTTTATATTAAAACTTGATCTTGCTTTTAACAAACACTATCTGCCATTATAAGTTCGCTTGATTTTACTT
>JAQIXW010000828.1:0-24222 GCA_034700685.1 Willowsia buskii
TACAAAAAATGTTTATTTATGCATGCATTATGCATTCATAAAGTCATGAAGCAATGCCCTTTAGTCTATGATTTAGCGGTTTACCTTTCTGTATGATATTATGGCGACGATGTATAAAGACGGTGATCCTTTCATGCATATTCATCTAATCAAACGAAAAATCTTCAAAAATCGGTTAACAAGCTTATTGGATTTTTTTGCTGATGATATTAAAGTTGAGACAATTTTTATGTGATAGTGATGAGTATGTCACGAAATGAAAATGAATTAAGTCAACATAACTTATTCCATATGCACGCCTTCGCTGTATCTAACAAAATCATTTAATTTTGCCATTGGGGAATATTTCTGTGTATTACATATATATTATACCATTTCTAAGTTGAACATACCAACCTACAACATACAAATGTATGTATACTTATGCGTGTGAACATTGAGCACACGTGTACTTTATGAACTGGTTCATAGATCTATACAAGATGGAAAGTTTATACTAATTAATTGACTCATTTTAGCATGATACGCTATATACTATTCTGTTACTTCCTGTTTCTGGGTAGAGTTTTAGTAGCTCAAATCTCTCCATTTCACAGTTGGATAAATTGGATACTGAGAAATATAATTTATTAGGTAAGAACTTTTTAATGGAGCGAATAGTCAGCATTTATGTCTATACAACTTTCTATTCTATAAAATTAGTTAACAATAAGGTAATTACGAATAAGAGTTCGGAAAAAGCACTATACTATGACTAAAGGAATGAAGTACCTATGAAGATTAAGTGAATGGGGCTGTTCATTCACCGCTCCATCTTATCTTCTTTTTTTATATAAATCAAGGCACGTCCACCAGCAATTTAGACTGTTAACACAATGGTAAGTGAACGCTACCACGTGGAACCGTACAAATTTAAGTTACTTGCTCATTCACATGCTCGCGTTCGTTGTTACCAAAGTCATTTAAGTTTTCGGTCTCTGCTTTTACTCGCTCTTCATAATAGAAAATACTTAATCATCATCATGAGCATATGCAACATTTTCGTACGCGTCTTGTGTGCCCCTGCTACTCCTCCAGAGACTCAACGCACAGGGTTGCTCACAGTTGAGAAATAATTTAATTTAAAACTCACAATCAGACACTAATTGGCTATTTTATCCGTTTGGACGTCAAAGGATCTGTTTTCTTCCCCCTTTGTCGTCGCATGGCTCGAACAAAAACTTTTTCCTCCGCTTTGCCCTCGTTTGGCTTGCTTGCAGCTTTTGTCATAATATATTACTACAACGTGCATCATGAATGTAACATGTAGTTGCGACACGAACATAGAACGAAGATACATGCTTTTTAAACAGTTATTCTCTCACAAATAATGACACTGCAAAAACCAAGCACTAGTGCTGAAATAAAGTTAGTAAATTAAATGATACCATCAGCAGCGGGCATTATGTAACTGGCAGTATTAGCAAGAGAGAAAGCTCTGTAACAAGCTTATTTGCAAAATTTTGTTACAAGAAGCATTCACTAGAAATGTTGTACACTTTGAGTGTTTTAAAACCGTAAAAACTATGATGCATTCAGTTTTAGGTGAATTTTGTTTGAACATTTCCTATCATCATATTCAGTGTGAGAAAGAGTGGCATAGAAGTTTTTATAGTACTTAGGTATCTCTTGTGTTTTTCGTAATTTAAAATTTGGGTGACGCTTGTATACTTGCACTCTGTGGACTCGGTGTATATAACATCATCATCAACATTCTCATGTAATTATTCTTCTCCGCTTCTCTCATCTACTAATTGAGTTAGATGATGACGATGGTGATTTCAAGAGAGAGATTGAAAGTAAAGATTTGCATAAAAAAGCTTATGGTGAAAATTGACGTGGTTGAGTAGAAATTACCCATATAACAGTTCCCTTGCTATTCAAATTCATTTTCGCCATTATCAGCGTCGTCCTGTCATTCATAAGACTTGTAGCACTGTAACTTGAAAACTGTAAATAGTTTAGTACATCCTGGAAAGTAAGATAAAAATATATATCTACATCATTGGTGTACCGGATTATATTTTTCCCAGATCGACACCACCACAGCCGTCGTTTCCAGAAAGTGAAAGAAGTGAATTGAGAGTAGGGTGGAGTGGCAGATTATTTTGAGCAATTGTTACATTTATGCTGCAAAAGGCTCCTAGTGTGGGAGTCGTGCTACCGTCAATCGTATACACGTATGCAAACTAAACAGCGTCAAAGGAAACAAAAAATGTAACAGTAAAAATTGTCCTATGTGTAAAAGCTGTAAAATATTTTATTTGTAATAATCATTTTTCCACATTTCATTTGCATTTTCCAAAGCCTGTAAATTTAGCTACAACACTGTATTCTTGGATTTGGGTAGCGTAGAGGGTAAAGAAAACAAAATGGTACGATTATGACTGTCATTCGTAAATAATATAAACCTGATCATCATCATTGACAAAGTTTTGAGCAATCATACTATACGAGGGTTACCCACATAATATAAGTCTTGCATGACTTTACGATAGAAAGTATGGAGAAAAATGCGAAGCCTAACAGACAAGAGGACGAGCAAAAGAAAGCGAAAGGTAAAGGGTAAATGGAGTAAAAATAGAGATAGAGAAAGGCAAAGTCAAACTGATTCGAAAAATGGAAAATTACAACAAGCCAAACTATAGCCATATTAGATCCCTAATAGTTGGTCCGGGATATATAATCCGTTAGCCTTAAAATTGTCGAGAGATATCCGAATGACGCTTTGAAAAACGGAGAGGAATGAAGTTTTCCGGATGGAACCATAGGCGTAAATACAATGACAACGACGGCGGCAAAAAACAGGAATGATTTTCTGTGGGAGTTAAGTCGACTACAACTGTGACTTCACAAAATAAGCTGCCTGGTACCGGTGGTATCATCCCCATGTCTAGAGACACAATAGTCATCGTAATGAAAATAATAGCCATAATAATAATAACATTGTGAAGCATTATGGCACGACACTGCCTTATATAGAAGAAAAGAAGAATAAACTGAAAGAATTGCAGTCATTCTTTACAGCGTGAATCAAAGAAAAAATTCACACAAGATATGTCTTTGCGAACAAACTAGGAGAGCATTGCCACGGAGGCATTTCCAGGAGGAAACGGAGAAGGAAGGAAAATGTATATGTCTTCCATCTCTCCGTGAAAAACAACTCACTTTTCTGAAAAAATCCAACAAAAGGCTCGTTTTTAGCGTGTTTCTCGACCATGCTCTCCTCCCGAGTGTCATTCTCAAACCCCCTTGGAATCTGGAGAAATCCCGAAAACGACGAGAACAATGCTGGAATGGATTTTTTCACGCTGCTACTCCTCCTGTCGTGTTGTGCTTATAATTATGATACTGAACTTCTTAGAGAAAGTAAAAAAAATGCGCATTTTAAGATTCTATCCCATATAGAAACGAACTAACGTTGGTGAAATTAGTATGGATTGTTCTATTCAGATTAAACACGTTTTACAACTCGTATACTTTAAGTTCAGAGATCGAGGAAGGACCTGTTCATATTATTTTTGCAAACAAACTACATTGTATATTTATACAACAGTTGTGACTTGACTTGTGTGACTTTAGCAGTCCCAAACTCGAAGCTAAAATCACCTCCATTTCACAATACCCAGTTCATGAGTCATAGTGGAACGACCTGGTTTTCCTTCGATCATCTTCAGACAGAGGAAAAAATGATACATTCACGGATTATCTATGTATCAAAATGTACAAATCTACTTTGTACATATGGCATGACTCAAAATATATCAACAGAAAAACGAATAGTGCAAGTGGGAAAATACTTGAATTGACTTTTTTTATGTTAGTATTTCAGTACCAGAAGCAAAATGTCGTATATTTCAGTTTCATTCTCCAACTCCATTTAGCATTTCATTCCAGAATGCAAAGACGAAAACACAGTATTATTAAGCGAGACATTTTTATGTACATATATAGGTTGTAGTATAGCAGCTGCAATTTGGATTTTTGAAAGCATGTAATATAATGTATTATTTTTGTGTTTTTTTCTTCGTCATAAAAGACGCTTGCATTATATTCGGTATTAGAAGGACCGTGTGAAAGCTACAAAGACATCTTTGTGAATGTTACGGGTATAGGGCTTCTGCTGTGTGTGTATCCAATAAGACCACTGAGCTCCTCGAAACTCTCGGGAGATACGTTTCCCCATTTCCTTGTGGGTCTGAGCTGGTTCTTTCTAAGAAAGGAAAGTAGGGATATGGTACAATAAAGTCTAGAGTTATGTGCTGACTTGCTTCTCTCCCGTCTTTTTCCGTCGCAAATTTGACTGACTTGGTAGAATGGTTTCGAGCGTTGCTCTTGTGCACTCAATGTTGTGACATTTTTGACCGAGTTGTGTCATGTCATCTTCACATGTCAGCAAGACTCCCTCTTCATCGTATCCAGGAAGGAAGGGAAAGTTTTTTAAAGATGAAATTGACACCAAGAAGGAAAAACGACAAACAGTTCTGTCTTGAAAATAAAGATTTTTCTCTTGAACACATTGCAACGTACGAAAGCGAGCAAGTATTATTATTATTATTATTATTAGATATTACACCTTTATAACTTGAATGTACATAGATGGTAGATATAGGTATATGATGAGTTCGTATATTTGTGGTTTCATTTTCAAAACCTCAGTTGTATTTTATAACTCGACGTCTCCTCAAGGAAGAGAGGGGAGCCAATGAAAATTGGCAGACAGATTTTTATGTTTTTTGTTAAGTAGCGTTTGAATAAAGGAAAAGCTTAACCCTGTCATCATTTCTGTTCCAGAGCTTAAAGGTAAATGCATGAAACCTATAATTTCAATGTAGGGATTGTTGGGCTATGCCATAGAGCTCGGAATAACCTGGGCTATGTAACCGTAAACGGAAAGGTTACGGTTGAGAGTTGAGCTGGCGATGAGGTTGTCGTTATTGTCGCTGTAATAATAAAGTTGCAACTATGTAGAATAGTCTGAGTGGAATGAGTGAGTCCCCTTCTTCCATGAATATAAATTGAATAGTGAATTATTACTCTGGGAATACGAGAAAATTACTGCGACAAGTACCACCTACACACTGGCAGCATTTTCTTCCTTCGTCTCGTCATGAAATGCTTATAGATGTAAATGTAAATGTGTACTCAAATACTTGGGTCGGTGTTGGCTAAAATATATCGGGGAATATGTATGTAGAAAGGTAAGTTCCAGATCCAAGTGGAACAGCTTAGGTAGGTACTCTCAAAAGATAAATGTTCACGCCTGTTTGCGTCAGATCACACTAAAGAATACACTTCTAAACCACACAATTATCGTTAATGTGCTAGCATATGAATGACTACGCTGCGTTTCCGTTTTCCTTATCAAAATGAAGACACGCTCAGTTCTGTACATAATTTTCAGAATTTCTCAGCTTTTACTCACTCAATCTCAACGCAACCCAGACCGAGACCCATTATAAAGTGATTTTTTACATCAAAGGGTCTCATAAACTTAATGTGCAAACCTTTTTTATTGCTTTTTCGTTTTTAGAGTAAGGTAGCATGTACACGATATAAAATACTAAAAACCATTTCGCCATAAATATAATATATTATTATTAAATTCAAGGGTGACAGACAAGATAATTTCCGCTATATTCGCGGGGCATCTGGCTCGTTAAATTTATTTTAAAAACGTTAGTAGCTGTCAACATCATAAAAATTGATTATAGGTAATCATAAATATACGTTTCACTAGAAAAAGTACATGTTTCATCAATATCATAATTTCTAAAAAAAAAAGGTTAAGTGAATATGCTGACAGAGAGGATGGTTTCGTATTATGCTGATGATGACATGTTTTGAAGATTTTTTTTCCCTCTTGAAAAGCAAGCAGACAAACCTATCCAATACAACCTATATTCATTCTTATAGATGATAAAAGCATCTATTCTAATATTCTTTATGATGGACTACATATATAATTTGTGCATGTGTGTGAAATTTGAAGAGATGATGGTGGTGTTGTATGAAGTTGTTGCTACTTCTTAACTATTTTGTGGCATTTTTTCTGGAAAGTATGTCTCTGTAGTTGTATTTTAGTGGTGGTAGGTGTGATGCAAGAATGATGATGGCGATGTAGATAGCAAGCCGTTAAAAGTGTTACTTTTGTGCTTTCCAACATTCTTTTTTCACTCGCACTTCAGGCTTTTTAAAGGATTTGGCAGAACACGATGAAAAAGAGAAAAGGAAAAAAATGATGATGGAGCTACTACATAGAGCATACATTACATTAGACACAAACAAATAGTTTCTCATATTTATGCTTACATCATACCACATTTATAGAGGAAAAATATCCAGCTAATCTGCTGTGTAATACTTAAGCATATCAGTAGCATCTTTTTAGCAAATGAAGAAAATTCCACAAAAGAGTATTTTGTGAATGTGCGAATATGCATTTGTCCTAGGACATTCTATGAAATAACGATGTTGTAGTATTACTTTTCTTGATGAAATTAATGATGTTAATGATCATTGCATTATCGTGTGTTCTGTAATGTTAATCCACTCCCACTCTTCACATGGAAAACACTTGGAAATATCTATTTTTATATGTGTTTTCGTATTAATTTTGAAGCTCAAACATAATATACCGACATTGTTTTATAGACTGTGAAACTTTACATGGGTTTCAGGATATATAGCAAAATTAAAATTAAACTTAGTTTTAATGTTGGAATGTCCTATATTTTTAAATATATAACTACTATGCGATGTTCATCCAATACCTAAAAACAAAAAAAAAGAGAGACAAGACAAATGATTCCACTACATTCATATTCATCCTCTAAATCCAAAGATGAGCATTATAGGTACCTACATTGTCAAGCAAACAAAATTACAAGAGTTTCATGTTCGTGTGTTGTTTCACTTCTTGTACTTTGTACATATACGTATGTGTCATTTATTTGAGACGATGGTGTCAGCAAACTCGACGGTGAAGATGATAAAAATGGAATTTTCTGGGAGAAAGGATTCATTCCTTTTGCAAAACCCTTCCCGAATAAACTCGTCGGAAAAATAGATGTAGGTAGTCTCTGGTTTATAATATGATACAAGGTTTCGTTAAAAGGGTTTTGTGTGCTCAGCAGAATTTTTGCAGGAGAATGATGTAATGCTTGTTATGCAGATAAGTGCATGCTGTCGTCAAATATATAAGCATAGTACATGTGCGGTTGCTTAAGATGGAATATTATGATTCGAGAATGAAAGCGGTCATATGGTTTGCGCAATGTGTAATGGAAGAGCTAGAAGGATATTTGGTATAATCTATAAAAGACTGAAATTTATCTGCATTTTGGTAGGAAAATGGCCATATGTTTTCATGAAAAACTGCAAACCCAAAACGAAATGAAAAACAAGCTACTAGCTAAATTTTCTGTATGGAGTACGTATGGTAAATGGGTGGATGTATGGACAAAACATAAAACCAACAAAAACTTTTCAAAGAACAAAGACTATTGGTAAAAATATGTATGAAGTCAATGTGGTGTGATGAGCATGTTAAATTTGAAATTTTGTTGGGGAAAAGACAGAAAAGCTCTCTGATGGTGATGATGATAATGATGACTCAACGAGAAGATTGGAATGAGTAGGAATATATAGATTGTGTGTATTTGGGTGATAAAAAGTAAACAAGATTTTGTTTTTTGGGTCTTATGGTCGATAGGAACGAGGCAACTCAGAATTAGCAAGATGCATAGTGGATATGAAATTTCTTTGCGTACTCTCACTTTTCCCGGATGTAGTAATAGTCTGCATTCGAAAATCACCCGATTCAGGATTCACTTAAAGTGTTTCCCTGCCTGTTATAGTGTTCATGTTGAAATCACGTTATGTAAGCAAAGTTACAATGCAATCAAGCATACTCCACCTTTTCCATGCATACAAATTTGCAAACAAACTGTGTTGAGATTGCATAAAAACGGGGTAGGTACTTCAGTCGAAATGGCAGGGAATAGATTTACGTACTGCATTAGCAAGGGCAATATTGTTGTGGAGTTATGTGTGGTTAGCTTGTAGCAATGGGAGTCAAATCAGTTGCTTTACTTTTTTCCGAATAAATTAGTGTGCTAGTGAACGTGAACAAGCAGAGGAAGCAATTATTTTGTAGTATAGTACTTCTTATGCAACACATCAGGAATTTTACGTGGCCTAAAATAAAAGAGCAAGCTTCTAACTGTGAGTAAAGCATTAACAACAGAAAATGAGAATAATATCGTCGCAAGTCTGCACTTATTCTCTTTCTCTCTCTCTCTCTCTCCTTATTCTCTTTCTCTCTCTCTCTCTCTCTTCTTGTTTTTCTCATCACAACACAAAACCCAAACTGGCAATATTGTTCAGACACAGGAATGGAGAAAGCTTACAAGCTCATACACTAGAAACAGGGTCCAAAATCCAACCTTTTCTATTCCAACCAACCATTCATCCAAGTAATCACACACACATATATATAATCCAAAGCGTTCATTTTATTTTATTATGTATAGTATTTCTAGCTTTCATAATAACAACAATAATGACAAGAGAAGCGACTACGTAAAATCGACATCGTTATATCGTCGATAGCAAGATCCTCAGCTGCACAACAAAAGATTCTGTCAACTTTATGTGTGTATTTAGAAGACTTGGAAACAATTCCTTCTGAGCTCATTATTGTATAGGTATTATAGACAGTGATTGTCTTGTAAAACCGATATTTTGTATTGGAAACTTGGAAGCTGGTAGACATAAAGGCAACACTAGAGATGATGAACCCACGGAGGATGATGCAATTTGTAATAGAACAACGATGAATGTTGGTGTTGCTTTTATTGTTGCTCCATAGTAGAGGGATTTTGTGTAGCTTGTAAAAGTTGTAAATCTAAACCTTGCTAGGCTGGAGTTTATTTCTAAACTTAGCTTAGGCTAAAAACTTACAGAAATTGCGGAAGAAGAATGCATATGAATGGATGATGTGATGTGAACTAAAAGGGCATGGCATTAAAATGATCTGGAATGCCTCTCACTTGCTCGTCGTCAAAAAGTGGTGATGGTATGGTGGAAAATGCAGAGAGACTATATCATTATTAACCGGTAACTATGCATGTCGAGTTTGTCAGTGTTAATTCCAATGTAGCGTGGCCTGGCTGGCACTGTACTACCATAGACAACATTATTCGGCTTATCTTTATAGTGCACATACAACATACTAAAAAGGATTTTTCCTTTTCAAAGAAAAGCTTTAAAATACCTATAGTCACATTTCGCATTCCTGCACACCATTCCATTCACGTCGTTATACAACAGGGGAATGTTTCTTCCGCTTCTGGTATTTATACCAGGAAGAGCATAAAATCGTAATAAGAGTGTGCGCTTGTGTGCTTGGACACATTCTCAGCCTTTTATAAAGTCAATTTTAGGGTGACTTTGTTGGACTTGAAACGTAGTGGTGAAACCATTGTGGATCCTAACAAAATGCATTCAGTACAGAGCCGCTATGTCTGCTTATTTTGCAATGTGACAGGATACTTATCGACGAATATTTTTGAAGTTGTTAGGTCGAGTGAGGTTAGCTGTTATTACTTTTAGTTTACAACAGTCAAGCGATACACATGACCATGCATAGCATATAATAATAATAATAAAAAAGTAGAGAATACCTACAGGTTTTTTATTGTCTTTTTTGCCAGTTGCTGCTGCATGCTGCCTCCGCCACACACATTTTGACTGCATGCGGTAGGTGCATTTGGATACATAATATAAGCATGGCTACTGCAACGAATAGAGTGTGACACTGTTTAGGCCACTCAGTCAGCTCAGAGCAAAAGTGTATCGTTACTAATATTCATCCATATAGGCACAACAGGATTGTCATTATTGCCACTATCCATTTTTATGAAGTTGACTGGGAAAGACAAGAGAAGAATGAACACAAGGTTTTCTTTCAGCTACTACTAAAAATATTTTTCTGCAGGTTCACTGGCTGGAGTCTTACAGTCATAGCTGAAATGGGTATAGATTCTATGCTGCTATTAGAATCGTAGTACGACACTGTCATTGACATGCCATTGGAATGGCAATAATGGCTGGTGTAGAAACTCTAACAGTCTGCCTGAGAACTCCTGGGAGCCGAAGAATTCGTATTCCTATATAGTGTACTTACTTATAAGGGGATGTGGAAGTGTGGAATAAAAGCGTAAAAGGAGATGCTGCTCTGCCGATAATGGTGTACCCTTTTTCCTGGAAAAGAGAAGCCAAACCTGCAAGAAGTCTACACAAGCTGGCTCATGAGAGAAGCAGGGAAAAGACACACAAAATTTTCGTAAATGCTTTTAGTGTGGGAGGAGAGGGAGGCAAATGCATATATTTAGGCAGCTAGTGGAATATTTATTTGTAGATATTCCTTTGTAGTTTCTACTTGATGTTACGTTCCTCCTCTCCTCATGTACAAGCTCTGTGATGCTATAAAAATGGAGTATTTTCATCTTCCTAGAAGAATTCTAGATATTCATAGAGTTCAGAGCAAAGTCACATGACATTTAATATTATTTCATATTATTATTCACCCATAAATTTACTGTACTTTATCCAAACGAAAAAGAGAGAGAGCATTATGCCAAGGCATGCCTTCTTACATAGGTAATCCTTTTAGTTACTCTACTTTACTCACAGGGCTTGTGTGAGTCTCTCGGTCTCTTTACATCCAGCAGTAAAAGTAGCAGGGTTTTCGTTGCACAATGGTTTCACTTTTGTGCTCTCTCTCTTCTTTCCAACTTTACTTCTGTGCATGATGCCATGTAACTTAAACCCAATTGTGTCTCTTTCAATAATAAAGACCCCAAAAGAAGAAAAACCCAAAGCACTATATGTGTATCAAATATTATACAGTTCTCCACTCTTCGTTGAAACCTCGTTACTCCTTGCCGTATCATGCGGTGGAGTGGTAACTGGTGTCGTGAGTTCTTCTGGTGCGAACAAAATGTGTAGCAGCAGCAGCACAAGGGAAGAAGAGGAGTACGCAATGCAACCTGAGATGTTACACAAGTTTTCCTTTCTTTTCTTCTATTCCGCTTTATACTCGTTTACGACAATCTTTCTACATTAGGTTGTTGTGCTGCTTTTGTTGTAGCAGGTTATTATTGCAATCTTTGAAAAGGAGAATGTTGTCTTGCGCCTGAGTTCTATTTTGTATTGAACTGCTGAATAAAAAGCTTCTTGTCTTTCGCGTTCTCTGTATTATTCACCAAGGCTTTGCTGCATTCCCTATGGCTGGTGTATTATGAAAGTACTTGGACGGATGGAATAATGCACAATAAAAATTCTTGTGTTGTGTTCAATTGTAAAATTGCAATTGCTCTTAACCCAAACATAAAAAACAGGAGCGGAGTCCCAACCGAAGCCAAGACAGTGTACAAGTCATCAAATTTAAATGCCTGTAAATTTGCATTATTACTACTTATGCAAAATATATCATGCATTCATGAAGTGGCAGAGGATTTTTTAAGGTGCAGTAGTCTTTTAATAAAAAGACACTTGTTCAATCCATGCTACTTTAGTGCTTCATGCTTCAGACAGACTTTGTTTTTCCGAAATACAAATCACGTCTTTTCAATGACTAACAATTCGCAAATTATGCAGCTCTTTATGTATCGAATGGCCGGTAGCTTTAACTCAATGTCGGAGCATAAAGATGTAAACGACGAGGCTTTTGTTGCCGTTGTAGCACATTATGCTTCAGGCATTAAATTATCAATGGAGAAGCTGAAACGAAAGAATTTGCCACAAACAATAGACTCCATATAAAATACTCAAGAAGATTCTAGGATGCATTGCATGATTACAATAATAACCTTGTTAAGTCAGGTATTATGTAAGAAAAATGTACTAAATTATCATGTACGCGTATAAATGGCGTGTGTGTTCATTTGTTACAGTTCGTTGATTCGTTAAAATTTGTAAGTTTGAAAAATAGGATGATGATTATTATATTTTTCATACATTATCTGTATTATTTGCATTCGTAATAACGTGTACTTACTATTCTTTGTACTTTCCGACTTTCAACAGTTTCAAATATAATATGGAGTACACTTTATAATACTATTCAACGCGTCTGCTTTTGGTTTTGAAAATGATGGCGTTGATGCTGGCAAGAAATGCCAGTCGATGTGAATGTTGAAAATTGTGCATACATTGCAACGTTATGTATGTACCTACTCTTTACAATACAATGAGGGTTTTTCGATGCACTTGCCATTTCATTCAAATTTGTTTACATAAATACACCCGAGCATAAATATACATTATCCATACAAATATAACAAGTGAGATTATAGCGTGCGTTTTCATTTGGCTCCGTGATGATGCAGTCGCAACATCAGCAGAAGAAGCAATTGAACGAATAACTTGTTTAAACCGTCCAGTCAAGATGAAAAACAGACATCTATGCATACAAAGGCAATGGCCAACGACGCATACTGATTAGATGGCTATGTCAAGTGATGACAAGAAAGAATGAGAAAGAATAGAACTCTCTCATTACCATGTATTTACGTCCACTGCATCAGCTTTTGGCTCTGGCATATGCAATATAAGGGAAAATAACCAAAAAGCATTGATTTTGTTCGCAGTTTTTTATTGATTTTGCAATGAAAAAGAATGAGAATAGTAATTAATGCATTTGTATACTGGCTTTGATAACATTGTTTGTGTCTCTTCTTGCTCCTGATGTCTGAAAAAACACAAGCAACTTATCATCCTCTGGGTTGTGATTGTGTTTGTTCACATTTGATTAACTGACAGTTGCACTTTCAACAGAAATGAACTAAAAAATGAAGCTCAAAAGTCATTCCTTTTTTTGTATTGGCTTTAGCTTGTATCTACTAGGACTAAAAGATGAAAAGTATTGTTCGACTATGAGCTTCCCTTATTTGAAGTATTTAAGATAAAATGCGGTTTTCCCATTTCCTCTTCCAAGTCTCGGTCTACAAAAGGTTTTTATAAAGTACATCTAGAGAAATAATGTACTTCTTTGCAAGAGAGTAGACGTTCACATCTCACGTTTGTTTGCTTGCACTCACTTTGCTTTACTTTTCGTGATGACAAGTCCAATTTCATCTCCCCATTCCCATTATCATCAGCATCATCATCGCCAGCTCTATACTTGTATTCTTATTTTTTGTGCAAGTGCCACAGAGCCATACCACTTATTGCCAAATCCTAGAGATCCTTGCAGTCATCATTATCATCGTTACATTCACTAGCAGCATCTGCATTCACCACTGCCACCACATGACACAAACAGCACGCTCCCAGTCATCATCCTCATCGATAACATCAACAGCAAACATTCCCAAATAAACTAGCTACAGACCAGTATTCAACACTCGACAAAAATCGTTACTTTTACAATTCTGTTGAAATCACTTATTCTTTTTTCATTTTCATAAAACTTATTTCCATTCGTTGCTACAATATTACAATGCATATTGTCAACAACAGCAAAAACAGACTCACAACGAAGAGTAATGTCGAATTGTGATGAGCAGATTGAAATAATGATTATGAAGCAAATTCAGCGCTGTTCTGGTTCGCGAGTTTGTAGCGAAAATGTAATGAGCAAAAAGCAAATAAATATTTATTACTCTGGGCCTGGCTTACTCGATAAAACGACTCATTTTAATTTTTGACTTGAGAGTATCAGTATGCATCGAATTCATTATATAGACACGGGATTTAATAATAACATAGCCAGAGTGAATGATTAATAAGTGCCTAAGTAATAAGTAGCTTCGCTAATAGAAGGACGAACACATCTGTCCGACAGCCGTCTGTGCAAATCCGTGAACGAGGCGTGCTAATGAATGAGTACATTGATTGAACAAATTTTAAAATTAAAAATGAAACTAGGAGAACAGATCGACTCAGCGATGAGAAATGGTCAGATGGCAAAAATGGAAGAATAGAAAAGCAAATGAAATACGTGCTGAGATTTTCATTTGGTGTATAGAGATGAGAGTCGAAAAGAGAATAGAAGCTTATTATGCAATAGTATGGTATATTGCTGCCTGTCTTTTCATTTTTCGCAGAAAATAATACACAAAAGCTATATTTTTTAAGTAACAAATAAAAGCAATAATAATACAGATAATAAGCCGGAAAGAGGAGAAAAGTATCAGGAGGGCACATCTAAAAGAACTACATAGCAAACCAAAACACTGAATGCTCACAGCTCTCTCTACTCTACTGTTATTGCAGAACTCTCGTCATTTCTTCTTCTTTTTTTTCGTTTTTCATACATCTTTATTTCATTACATCACATCTTGAGTGGTTGGTGGCGGTGGGTGATGGCGTTGCAAACGAAGCAACAACAACAGCAGCACCAGCAACAATAATAACATCAATATCATCTACAAAGAGGGAATAAAAAGCAACGCGAAAAAGGGAGCTCTGATTCATCTCTCCCACAAAACTTCAATTTTCTCCGCTCACTCAACTGAGCTTATATTTTCCTTCTTCCGTTGTCGCCGTGATCTTGTGTTGATGCTGCTGCGAAATGCGAGCCTTTTAAGCGTTCTTTATTCGCTCCTTTCATTTCTCCTATTATTGTTGTTGGACGTGGACTGCTGCTATTACACGCTTCCTTTTTCGTAATATGATGGAAACTCATAGTACACAGATATATATGTGGCCTATGATGACATGATTCTTACTATCTATACGTCTATACTCTCCTCCGTCATGCCATGCCATTCCACCATCATCATCCTCATTCTCATCATCAACCAGCCAAAAAAGAGAGAGTATCCGTTCACGTTTTTGTGTATGTCGTGTTGTAATATTATATCCAGCAGAAAAGAGAACTGTGTTTTGTTGACGAGCCAGAAAGAAAAAAAGGAGAGATGAGATGGGCCATGAGAAAAAAGGGTTTTTGGGGAGATGAAGTAGAAAAAAAGAGAGGAATGAATTGGATAGAAAGAAGAAGAAGAAGAAACGGGAAACCAAAGCCAAAATGTAGCAAGAAAGCTTATATTATATGATGTGTGCCGCTATGTAGCTGGTGATGATGATCATCGTATGGATAATATGGAGAATAGAAAGAGAGAGAGAGAGAGATGCTGTTTCCCTACTTATATAGCCTAGCAGCAATAACAGCCGTTGTAATATTGAAAGGAGGAGAACCGCCGTTGCTCTGCTCTTATTCTCTCTAGGATTTTTCTCTGCGTTTCCACACACTTTTTCTTCTCTCCGTTGTTTTCCTCTCGTTCCTTCTTTTTTGATGGTGAGTTTTACTCGAGAAGTTGAGTTGGGAGAAGAGTGCGTTTTTTTTCTCTTCTGTTCTTCGTGGAAAGGGAGAGAGCTTCACACAGAGATGCACAGAGAGAGACTTTAGGAAACTGACTGTTTCTCTGTTCTACTTGTTCCTACTAAACTCTTCTTACTGGATAGTTCAAAAATTGTAGTATAGTGTGCTCAAAGACACACACTTTACTATTTCTCTTCTTACTACTTTGCCATCATGATCATCATCCAAACATTTTACCAACCAACTTGCTTTCCCATGGGTTGGGCCCGATCGATCGCTGTGCTGCTACAGCCGCTGCTCGCTTTTAACCAGCTATTCAGTAGTACGAGCTCAGTTCAAAAGAGAAACACTGGCAAAGCTTTTTTGCTCTCTGTGACGAGTCAGTAAGTGTATGTGTGTGTATGCTGCGAAAATATTATTATACGAGAAATTTTTTTATACTTATGTGTGCACTTGTACTACTACTCCTCCTGTCGGTTTCACTATTACGCGACTCTTCTTGAACAGTGCACGGTTTAGTACTACGGCTGCTGCCTTTCCATCCAGCAGCAAAAATCTTCTGTTTCCTGTTCTCTTTCTCTCTGCCTCTCTGTGTCTTCATCTGTGTGTCAGTGAGAAGTAGTGATGTTGTTGCTATTATTTTCATGTTGTTATTGTTGTTATTTTTTTCTTCGTAGTATGTCGTAGTTGTAGGAGTATAGATGTAGTAATGGCTCTACCACCACCATCATCATCATTATTACCCTAGAATATCGTGTAGCACTGCTAAAAATTGGATTATTATTATTAAAACACTCTTCAGTCTCTAGTGAGCCCATTACTACCACCTCACCACTACTTACACATTACCGATTTTGCACAAAAACGTAACTGTATTTTTTTTCCACTGGAGACCTCAAATATTAAAGGAACTTCCCATCCCCCAAAACCACGAGTGTTTTTTTACTGTTTATGACGTTATTATGATAAAAGATACGATAATGGAGTTATTTATTGCGGGTACTACCGGAGACTAAAAAAACAAACTAGTGCAATCTAGTCAGTAAAAGGAAAAATTTTTTTCTACATTTTTGGTACACCTTTTGATACGTGGAACCTTTAGTGGCTTAGTGTTAATCAAACTCCAACCAATCTAGGAACATTGTCAGCTCATTGAAATAAAAGTATTTGTTTGTGGTGCTAGCATAATATTATAGTTAAACGTGTTTACAATTTTCGATAAAAATGCAAGAGCGAGAACTGTTATTAGGGTTATTATGATAATGTTTTGTATACATTTTCTATTGCTCGTTATATCTATACATACTAATGAATGACAGTTGATTTTATATTACCAATATTCTTTAATGATAATGGCTCTTGATAGCAAGCTATTGTAATTGCTATTTGTGTGGTGTGTGCTCGGACGTGGATATCTAGAGATTGTCCCTTGTCAAAACGTTGGACACTCTAAAAGAAAAAATCAAACAGGAAACATGATAGGTAATAAATTGTTGTTGAAGTTGATTTTTATTAACTTTTGGACTACTGACGTTCCTCTCTATGAACAATGACCTATTACAATAAAGCACGAATATAATGTGAAAATATAAATCTTCCAATAAATTTAGCTCAACAAGTAAAAAAAGTCTCTAAATAAGTCAAAGTGGTAGTGTGGTTTAGATCGCTAGTCTTGCCGTAAAGCCACTGTCGTGTGACTTGTTCATCATCATCACACAACGCAAACAACAAGAACCACATCACAACTGCCAACAAACAGACGATACCAGGTAGTCATTCATAAGTAAGTCGTATGCATATAGGTACTTATATTAGAGTCATGCACGAGCACAAGTAAGTTTTACGAAGGTCCTCTATTTGTGGTGATGATGATGGACTGAATCGGCTTTTTATTGGTGTAGTAGGAACATTCTTTTTTTTTCTTTGCATCTTATATCATAATTTTCGAGAAATTTGAGCATAGTTTTGTTTTCGACATTGTATTGACTTGGCTTTAGTCTGTGCCTTGAATTACAAAAGAATTTCTTGTAATGCTCATTATTTTGGCTTTACGATGAAATGCTGATTTGCAAGCATTACTTTTATTTCAAACAAAATGGTAAACAATTTGAAGCTGATGATAATCCAACAATAAGTAGTAGTTACCACTCAGACTCAAGTACACTGAGGAGCTTAAGATATTATGTTTATACGTAATTATTGATACATTGCCATATAGCACAGCACATAGAACTTGACACGCTGTCTCAGCAAAAAGCGTATTACTTCTTCGTATTACAGCATGCTAACTTTTGGAGACCATGATTCAGTTTGAATAGTACAGAATTGGATTTTCTTCTCAACTTGGTGATGTATCTACCACAACACAGCCAATCCCCTTCTCAACTTACCTGAATGAAAAATGTGTAAAAAAGAATCTTTTTTGTGAGTTCTCTCACAAATCTCACTTTTGTATAAGGTGATATACACAGCGTCAATACATACTTATCTATGTATGAAGGTATGTATATGCACCCCTACTATTACGCATAATGTTAAAACTTTAAATAAGTTTCTTTTATGATGGTTGCTCTCATCATACCGTTTATACGAGTTCAGTTTCAATTTTCAATTCACGCCGTATACCCGCTTACCCTTCTTTCCTTCCTCTCAATTCTACTTACGATGACTACTTCTTGTTCCATTTCTTACCAGCATTCATAATGTATGATAATGATAGCAATGTCAATGTTTGCCGGCCAGTTTGAGTATAGCTGCCTATCAGCTCTTATTATGAAAGTTTGCGTGGCTGGCTGTATTGAAAATAGAGTTTGCCGATTATCATAAGTGCAAGCTGTAAAAGGATTCGCATTCAATTTCAATTGGGGATTTAATCAATTGAGTTCTGAAAAGAAGGTGGGAAAAGGTGTTATATTCTGTTCGTTTATAGGTGGAATAGTAAAAATAGCCGGATTCTCAAGTTTGTGATAGCGTGATTGTGGGTGTATACGCGTGCTGATTTATGTCTGTGTGCAAATACCCTCATAAGGTAAAGTGTAATGGAATCTTAAACAATTGTCGATGTTTGTCGGAATAATTTCGTTTTAATCGATTTGGTGAATCCATTTCCACATCACTTGCTTGCTGAAATGCCGTTTGCGTTGCTGGTGATTAAATTTTCATTGTGCTGTAATAGTTGAATTTGGTTTTTCCCGATGTGCTAAACCGTCTTGTTTCAGTTTTCATTTATTGATTTTGAATTCTCGCCTTCTTCCCATTATTGAGTCATATCGAATGGAAAAAAGTTGGATGAATTACGGTTGTAAAGTAATAAAAATACATTTACAATTCTCTCATTTCAATCAGTAAAAACTGAAGGCCAATCAAGCATCTCTGCATAACACTATTCATAAATAAATAATTTTTTCAAAAGTAAATAAGGTCAGGACAGATAATTAAGATTTATTGATTTATAATAATATTGTTTCCATTTACCAGACTGAAAACTTGTCATGCATTTTATATTACAAATTTTATTGGCATTAACTTTACCTATTGTGAAGTCTAGAGAAGACTTCATGGGCTGAAATTTAGACTTTGCTTTGACCTAAAACACTAAAACCTCATCAAACAGACACAACTTCAACCTCTCATCATTGTAATTATCCCGGCTGTCATTTTGGCTTGATGTGAATTTTAAGAGTTTCACCTTTTGTCATGCTCTCAGAGTTAAGTTGAAAGGTTGGAAAGGACTCCACAATGATGAAAATGTGAGTGCAATTTGAAGTTGGAGTGGAGACTAGAGACGAAAAAATCTCAGAGCTATAATAATATTCACATGTCTTTTTGATGTTAACATTAGCACAAGCCATCATCGTTGAATATCATGTAGGTATATTAAGCACTGCAGAACAACATTCATAAAATCAGGTTTTATGTCTGTACACATGTGGTGGTGCTGATGATGATGCCGACAATGCAGTGATGATGACGATGAGAAAGGTAACGTGGTGGTGGCAAAGCAAGGTAATGGCAATCAGCCGGATGAGAGGTGACGGTGGTGGTGCCTGATATAGTCGGCATGGCATAAGTATAATGTGCATATTCAGAACACATGTATGCTTATGCATAGGTACATACATACAGAGTCAACAAATCCACTGAAAATCTCGTTTTAAAGTCGTCTCCTCATTCTAATCACTAATCATCATCATCCGCAACAACATCATATCATCATTTTTTTCATTTTTTTCAGCTTTTATTTTCAGTTGTAAATATTTTATATGTGTGCAGGTTTTAGTGCTCGTATAACTCTTCTTCGCTTTACCGTCAAGCTCATTTTCTCAGTTTCTCTGTTCGCTTATATTGTTGTTTTTGCTCACATCCAAGATTTGACTTTAATGTTCATTACATAAAAACCGGCAGCAGTAATAATATTTCTGTGCGAATGGCTTTAGTGTGAAAGTGCACTCAGTCAGAAGCCGGGACTTGGATCTTTCCATTTGTTTAGCTTCAGGAAAACCATAGCACAAATTACACATTATCATGTAGCTCGCGAACGAAAAACTTGTGTAGTAATAAGTAGTAATAATACTAATAATCAGAAAACAATTTTATTGCATTTTGTTTAAAAAGCTCCTAATTTTAATTCAAGGTTTTTCCGGACCTGGAAATTCTTACAGACGTCCCTGAAACGACATTTTTCTGACACCCCCTTCTCATAGAAAATCCCTGATTTTTTTTCTCGAATCCCTGATGAGCATAAAACGGATTTTTTCGTTAAAAATCCCTGATTTCTCTGCTACGTCGTAGCCGAGTAGCGTAAGAATTTCCATGTCCGGGTTTTTCTGACTCATATTCCAATCTCGAGTCTCGACAGTTAACAGTTCATCGTCATTCTATGTTAGTTGTACTTTCTACACGTTATTTATGGTTGGTTTCCATTCCACATTCCGTGTAAAATTTTGGAGGAGATTGTAAAAGTAAAAATGTTAGAATACTTTAAACGCGATGCGATGTGGCCAAAAGTTTTAAAATTGCTATTATTATTGCACACCGTATTCATAATGAAATACTAAAAAAATGTTAAACAGTGTGACTAATTATTAGCCTGCTCACAGGGCAAAGCCAGTCGCTGCCCGCATTTGTCGTAAAAAATGAGCGAATGTGAGTAGTAAATGCATGCTAATTTAACACATTTTGAATAGTCCTGGTCGAAAAAAAGCTTAGATAGAAGACCCAGAAGGCAGGTGAAACACATATATTTTACGACCGGCTTTTCTCGTAACAAGCGTATCATACAATGAACAATTCCCAACATAAAAAGAGCCAGAGGCCAAGGTTCCACTACTACTCTACTCCTCTCTTGTTGTTTGTGTCTGTCGTCTTTCCTGTATTATGCCATCATCATCCTACCACACACACGCCATGCCTACTAATGTGCTCATAATTGCAATTTACTTTGAATAATTAGACCATTTGTCTGCTTTTTTCCTAGGATTTCTAATTCTCTCTTCTGGCTTGGCAATGTTCTGTGTTGTTGTGCATTGTAACTGTTGTATTGTAAATATAGCACAAAATAATTACCTATTGTTGCTGTAATGTTACTAGTCATTAACGTCATTGTGGGGTTTAAGAGCTAAAATGTAAAAGGTGAAATGAAACTCATCGACATTCAAACCCAAATTCTGCGGATAAGAGGAAATATACATGAGAGCAAGTACGCTCATTTTTCTGGAATGATTATTGCTTACCCAAGCAGCACAAAAATAATGTATTGTGCAAGAATTTTTTGTTTAGACATTTCAAATTGTGAAAATGTTGGCGTTGTTTTTAAGCTCTTGCACAGCATGAATGAAAATGAATGCATAATAAAAAACGCAGAAAAAAGGAAATACGTGGAGAGGAAAACGTACAAATAGAAAATGTAATCAGTTTTTTACTTCTATTTCGTGAAAAACCTTCATTGTCATTAAACTATACGCGCATATTACATATACAATATAGATACATTTGTAATTTCAGCAATTGTTTCTATTCAGAAAGCAAAACGTCACGTCTTTCACAAACATAGACACACGCTCTCTTACTATCTGTCTAAAACTTGTATGTTTTGAATTGAGTGGTGGTGTTTTTTTTCGACTTGGTTTCAATTGGGATGGGTGAGAGAGATGCGGTGTGCGTGGAATTAGATTTTTGTTTGGAAAAAATCTACAACTTTTTGGAAACGAACATTTCACTCTTCACGTTCGTTCGTTTACTATCCGCCTTCTCCTCTTAACATTTTTACTTTGATGGATTTTTTTTGTATTCTGAGACTACTATAACATCACTAGTGTCGTTTCATTCCTTTTTTACTGCTCGTTTATCCTCACCGCTATTGCGCAGTAGTGCTAGCAATCCAGTGTGTGTGATAGATAGTGCGTTTTTTATAAGTGATGTTGGCTTAATGAACAAATTTTACTTCTTTTCGGAGCACAAGAAGAAGAGAAAGACGGAGCAGAGAAAAGAGAAAAAAGTTTATTTGTTTTAAAAGTATCAGCATTTATAGCCAAACGTGTGGGATTCCTTCCTTCCGAACTGCTCTCATCCAATCTTATTTTGATAATTACCATGAATTTCAAACAAGAGCTTTCTCATTCTCATCTGCATTATCATCATCCTTGCCTCTACCACCGGTATCATCGTCATCATCGCTATCTTCTTTACCAGAAGTTGAACGATTTTATTGCATTATCATCACCAGCAGCACAGGCAGTTGTTGGAGAACGAGGAGCAGAAATGAAGAACAAAAAGAGTTTAGTGATCTGATCTGAATTACTTTCGTTGCTTGGTCAAAATGTATTTCATGATTAAATTTTTCCTCCTCTATATAAGATCCGCTAGTACCAAACCCACTGTAATATGTGTATTTCCTGAAAGTTTCTTGTCGACCACACGAATCTTGTCTGTGTGCGTAATGCAAATACATACATAATATTGCTCTATAGTTTCGTCTCTTTTTTTTTTCGGGACAATAAATAAATAAGTGGAGTTTGTATACAGTAATAATGGATGTTGCATGTATGTATTTCGTCTCCTTCCTTGTAAAGAAAACTTTTTCCGTGCAGAATAGCAAAAAGGCATAGAGACTTCCGTACATAAAAGATTGGTTTACTGTGTACATAGATGGAATGTGCCTTTCTGCCTGATTCTTCTCCTTCTCTTGTTAACTGTACTGTCTGTCGAATGAATCAAGTCGATTGAGCGAATGAAAGACAGCTGGGCTCTCCCATGGTGAATCCTTGTATTTCATATTATTCTAGTGATAGAAGATACGTCTACATTATTTTGATAAAGCTTCGTGTTTGCATCACATCGTTTCTATATTTTATTATCTCTGTAGCCAAAAAGGAGAAGATGAAATGAAACACATATCGCATGTTAGCCGGCAAAATCAAGTGAGAAGCCGACGGACTTGACGGAGCAGAGTAGCCCAGTTGAGACTTGAGAGAGATCTAATAAATAAAACAAGTAGTGATATTATTTATTTCATGATCATCTTGATGATGCCTTTCCCTTTTTCATGTTTTTCTTCTACAAGGTATTCAAGCAATACCGGGACGATAGAGAACAGCAGAAGAAGTGTTCTCTTGTAAATGGATACAATTTCAGAATGGACAGCAGTTAGTTATCTTCATGTCATGCCACTGATGGTGATGGTATTGATAATCATAATGATGTGAATGATACAGCAAAATTATATTATGTGCTGGTCAATGCCAGCAGTGTGGTGTTATAGAGTGCGTTAATATCACCGCAATAAATATTACCGTGTACTCCAGACGTATCCTTTTCACTTGTCTCACTCTTCGTGTTTCTCCCGTACATACGCATCATCCCTTCTGTTTTTGTTTTGACAGTTGCTCTGTCGGTTCAAATCGTCATGAATCATCACGATCAACAGCATATTATTGCGTGACAGGTTATCTCACAGCTTTGCAGCAGCAAGCACAAGTGTATTTTTTATAATATGACTAAACGAGGAAATTGTATGGTGCATTTTAAACTGCATTTTAAATATATTTCCCTTTAAAGCCAAGGATCAGCCTTCAAACGACTTCCAATAAAATTAGTCATTCAAGTCAATGAGCCGTTTTATCCTCTACTGCTGCCATTCATATTGGCATTATGCCATGTTTTCCCTTAAAACACGATACGCTTTCTTATAAACCGGGCATAAAATTACGTTTTCGAGGATTTGGTGTCTTTTGCTAGCACAGAAAATCGCTTTTGTAGGAAAGAAGACAAACAGATCGATTTTATGTTATTCCTGAAAACAAAATTCTCTTATGCTTTCCTTCCTTCCTGTCAGCTTATTTCCGTTTCATAATAACAAAAAACATTTTCTCTTTCTTATCTTCACAGGTTCACATCTTCTTTTGGGAAGCGGTGGGGGTGGACCTGGTGGAGGTGGTAGAAGCAACGCTGGGGCTGATAGACACCACCACCACCATCATCATCATCAAACTTCCAGCAGACCGAATGGGCCGAGTGGTCGTCGAACGTTAAAAATGGATATGCAAGTAAGTGCCAAACTCTCACATACTTTTAGTCTAATCCTCAACTTTGTTGCAGTAAACCTACACAGGACCATAAAACTAAAGCATCAATAAATTTATATAATCATGATTACCAACAGTATAAATGCTAGCTCAACAGAAGCATATTATAGAACCTACGTATCTTCTGTAGCTATTGTGTACTTATGTCTCACCAAATAACCCCACATCTCAACCACACCATCATTACGTTTACCAGCGTCGTCTGATCATAATCATTACTCTAGCCAGGAAAAACGTCAAATTTATTAAATACTTTGAGCAACTTTTTTC
>JAQIXW010000829.1:0-24216 GCA_034700685.1 Willowsia buskii
CAAGTTAAATGTAAACTTTCTTGGTGTCAAGATTCCGAATAAGTGATGCTGGCAGACTTTGAGGTGTAACAGCTTAATTCAAATGGTCTTGGTCACTATATTCATTCATTATTCTTATTATAACTATTATGGTTGTACTGGCGGAGGAGTTTATGAACTGTCGGCTGTGTAATGAAAGCATTAAAATACTTTCATTAGTAAATTTATACCGCTACGCCAATCTGAATATCAACGAGCATATGTTATTACACCGGACTACTATAACAATTACACATGATCATAATTTAAAATCACCTTTCTCATTCTACACAAATGTGCATCTTTGGTTAGGTAAAGTCGCATATTATGCATTTATGTACAGTATGTTCTCAGAAGTTGTTTTGGCACTGATTACAGTGTATGCATCAAAGAAAAGTTAAACATGCCAAGGGCCACGCCAACAACAATAGATTAATCTTATTTTATAATATGTATCCCCGGTACATCAATAGATTTACCCAAAAACATATGAATGTACGCGCATAGGAAGTGCAATTACCAGACTTGGATTAAAATATGGTTATAATTTCATCTCCATTTCTTCAAAGTAATAAAGATGAATTTAATTCGTAAAAACCGAGAACTTGGAGTAAAGAAAATTGCACGATGTAAATAAAAAATAATGAAATCGAGATTTTCGGTGCACAGGACAAGGTTTTTATTGCTGCATTTAACGTTGTCTTTATTTTATCGTATTTATAAATCATTTCGAGTCACCTGTGGAACTATCTCTTTGCCTAATTCAAATAGACAGTGCAGAAAAGGAACGCATAAAATACTTAAAATCATCGGTCAAAAATAATAATCAAGTAATCAACCAAGTCAGACGAGTTCATTATGTTTATTAAGCTTTTCGCATAATTCAGAAATACAGAAAAAGTAATTAAAAGATGATAATATACCACTTGCCTGCCACTCAAAAAGTACGTACTGAGCTACGAAAAAGGCTACTGTAAATACATGCACATGCTACGCAAAGCCTTTTTGTTACCAAACAGAGCCAGCCTAATTTCAATTTTACTATACAGGATTTCTGATTACGACTCTTTTTGTAACAGCTTCCGATATGCAACGCTTTTTGGCAAAGTTAGCATGATCCGCCTTTCTTTTTTGGCTGCAGGATCATTCGCTAATCAGCTCAAGTTTATTAAAACTCTGATACATTCCCACTTATTTTTTACACTGCACTGCAATGATATGGACCATTCATGGTCTCGCAGCGTAGGTCTTGCACATATGCATACATTCAAGCATTAAAAATAGAAATACCCTATGATGATGATACTTTAAAGAAAACTAAGGTAAGCCATGTGTGCAGACTTGCAGAAAGAAGGCACTATAAAATCACACTAAATACACTAGTCTTACAAGCTGATGAATTCAATGCTTATCTCTGGTACACACGAAATGAGTAATTCGCGAACTGTACTAGCACTGCAGTTAAATGATCGGCTAGACAAGAGACATGACTCGATAATAAGAAGAAAAAGAAAGGACATGGCAGCGAAAGGGGAGGACAAATAAAACAAAAGACTAAACCATATGAAAATGGTCAGAAAGGAATCATACATTTCTTGAGTGGTTTTACTTTTAGATCTTGATTTTATGTGCAGAGTTATTCTCACAATATACATTTTGTTACTAGCCACCACCATTTATCTCTTCCATCGTTTTTACTCTCTCGGATTATTATTTTTCCTTTTCTTTCATTGCAAAGAACAATCACCATTTAAAAGCGTTCTGATTAAATCAATCCAAAATTTAAAAAAAAATCAAGATTCATCTGTGCTAAACCCACGCAGACTTGTACGTTTCCAGAAAAAACATATCTTTATCGTTTCCCCTCAGTCCATGTTATATTACTATTCTCGTTTTAATCTTGTTAATGGGATCTCTGGGATCTTACAATAGAGTACATTGTACTTATTGTGAATCTGATGATGCTTGGTAGAGACTAGACAAAAATCCAACTCTACTTTGCTCTGTCTAAACTTGTTTTCTTTTCGGTGGTGTTGCTGCTTTCTTAATAATAAAAAGTTAATATTATGCAAAAGCTTCAGAAATGGCTTGATAATGGACGGTAGGTAGGGAGTCCTGTCTAAAGATTGCAATCATTCTTGTAGAATTAACATCAAATTTTGGTCGTAAAAAATAGATATCACTATATATCATATAAATATATACTTTTGCGTCAAGAAGCCATAACAAAATCGCTGTACGTATCTTTATATTTAGGTAGTTTTTTCATTTGTTTAGTGGTGACTCATTTACCAGCAGCCAAATCCTGTCACAACAAGTTCAATTTCATGTTACATATTCCAGGAATCGACACGAAAATTCTCTCCATCTCGTTCTCTTTCTTACGTCACCGTCATCCATTCCATCGTCTCAGAGTAGACGGAAGAGTGTGTCAGGCTGACAAAATAAAAGATTATGATGACAGCCTTGCATAACACATTTCACGTATGTTTACTTATGATGTTTGCCTGTGTGTAATGAAGTAATGAATGAAGCATGCGGAAACTGCTCAATATCTTCGATTTCATATTGGCAGCTATATAGCTTCGTATGTGAGATTTCTTGTGTAAATGAATAATATGATGAGATTCTGGGACTTGAGAACATAATCACTTCTCGTAGAACATATTAAGTGATTCGAGAAAGCCAATGCTGACATCAAAGTGTAAGCAAATCTAATGTTTCTAAATAAAAGACCAATATATTTAATATAGTTAACCTTATATACTACAATTTATAGTAGGCTGAAGGCTTCTTTCATAGCCATATTTAAACAAAAGCATGCGTTAAATTTCACACTCTTATAAATGGAAGCATCAATCAAACGCATACCCACTCAATGTGCGAATACTTACAATACATCATCATTGAAGTGACGCCAGCATGGAGTGAATAAGCAATATATCAGATATACATCCCACAGTTGTAAATAATATTGTTGTAAAATGAATAATATTGTATCAGTGAAAAATATAGTCTTAAAATCTCAATTCTCATTATTACTATCTCTTTATTTTTACTTGCTTACTCACACTACCACGGATTTTTTACTCTCCTGATAACGCACTGTTCATTGTTGAATTATGGTAAAATGAGCTTGAGGGCGGTAAAGAAGATAGCTTGTCTTATCAGGAGCAACATCCTCGTGGAAAAACGTCATGACTTTTCTTCCTTTTCCCCTTGTCTAATGAAGGATTGCAACCTCCTCCAATTACATTTTTAGGTGCTATTAGTCATTAACATGCGATATATTCTCTTGCTGACTTTAAAAGTTGCTTTCATAAAACGAACAGACTACAGTGCACATGTAAGAATTAAGGTTTTGTTATTCTTATTCTTAACCAAGAAGTTAAGTTGCACACCCTCACAGGATTACCAAAATTTTGGTAAATACTCTTCTTATCTTTATTTTGTGCACAATTTAAATGTACAATAAACCTTCGACGAATGTACCAGCCTGAGTGATAAAATCAACGAGAAACTAATATTACTTTTGAAATACTTTAGTTAGACATGATGATGCTGAGAATATTTGTTTTTTTTGCAGCTCAGTTCCTTGCTGGATGGTTGACCTCTATATTAAGTTAGTGAATTACATGCTTGATGAGAGTGTACATTATTTATACAACTTTATGACTGTAAAAATCATATTACTATTTACTTATGCATTTATGCATGCATATTAGACCTTTACGTACGTACTTACATATGCAGGCATGTAAATGAGATGTAAAGTTTCGTTCATTTGTCTTGCCTTTAGCGAAACAATGACAGGGAGGAAGACGAAACGTTTTCTATTTAAAACGATTATGATAAGGCGATGAGCCACAAAAAACAAAACTCTAAACCACAATACATGTTCACTTCTTTTTTTGTAATTAGTTGTTACACGCTTGTACACAAAGCTCTAAAAACTTATTATTCCGTTTCGTTTTGCTGCAGTAAACTTGGTATCTATGAATGCGTAATAGATATGTCAATGTTTGATGACTCACGTAATGTAGATCAAGTTCAAAAAAGTAATAATCATCATCCTTTTAAAAAGAGAAGTTTTAAATAAATCGCTCAACACCAACCAGCAGAGTACAACATATTATTATTATGAATTCATATGCATGCGTATATACGAGACAAGATACATACAAGAAAGCTCGACAACCACTTAAGAAGTCTAATATGTAAATGAAACAAGTACAAATATTTATTCCAAACATAAATTGTACAATACCCGTCATCAGGAGGGCAATTACAGAAATACTGAACGGTCATTGAATTTTAATAATGAAATGCTAGTGCTGACACTTGTACAGTTTTGATGATATTATTCTCATGAACCACAAGCCAAATCAAGAGTTTAATCTGTCTATTATTTTCTCTAAAGCAGTCGTTTTCATTTCTTTATCTGGGCAAAATATTTATGACCTCTAAATAATGAACCATCATGTAAGGATAAAAAGCTGTAGAAAATGTGTACATAATTCATTTATTGTTTGTTTGTACTAGTTTTTCTTATTACAAGAGGGATTTGTCACCTTTCCACTAAACTTTTTTTATGTATATCAGAAAAACGATCAGTCTAGACTCGAGTCTAGCCATTACTCACTAACCTCTGAAAGAAGAAAATACCAAAAACCCTTTTCTACTAATAACAGAGGACCGACGTCTAAAATTAAAGAAGAGAAAGACAAAAGATGCGATCGGTGATCAGATCAGAAGTTGCATTCCATGAAAATATTGATGCCTCAGCCATACAGTAGAGCAATTTAGTTTGGAATATCCATACAATTGATTGAATATACATTACTATACTAACGCTTTCTTTTATATACATACCTAAGCCCCGATGAAATACATTCGTATGCGTGCATTATTTTGTGCTTCCTTATTCTCTTTCCGATCAATTTTAAAAGGTGCTGCAAGATCTCATATGAATATATATTTCCGAGAACTGACCTATTAATTTTTTAGGTTGCTTGTCACGTATATACGACTATTCGTGCACAACTTTAGCAGGTAATGCAAGGGTCAAACACATCTTGATCTTTATTGTTGCATTTGTTGTTCAAGCTAATCAGCAGGTGTCTAAATTTTCCTTCCTTCAAGTAAAATAAATGATTATCTCTGTTTTGTTGCTTTAGTGTGTGTTCTAGTAAAGTATATGTATGAGGAGTTGGTTTGGTAGTACCAAACTCACACTAAATTACATACGTTTTTGTGTGTATTTTTCTGCGACAAGTGGCAACACACTTTTACTAAAAAGATATACGCCAAAGCCCAGCCTAAAGGCTGAAGAAGAACACGCAGCGCGAGGGAGAAAAATAATACACTCGTGTGGCTTATGATGGCGATGATGATGATTGACTACTCTGCAACTTTATACCAGTTGAAAGAAAATAATATATCGTATCCTTTAAGCTAATGAAAAAGAGGATTATTAGTAATTGTGCATACAAACAGCCCCAATGTGTGTACATATGCAAAAAAAAAGTAATAATAAAAATAACAAAACTGGTCTTCACGTTTGGTCACGATAACTTGAGGCATTTTCATTCAACTCTTTCTTTTCGCTCTACCCATACACCCACACATTTCCTATTCGGATAAAGAACAACAAGTCGACCGACCATACATACACACACATGGGACTCTGCCCTTGCGTTTTTCTGCCCAATTCTCCTTTCTCGATTTTTTATGTGTATGAAAGTCTAATATTATGTGATAGTGGCTGACATTTACTACACTTTTTGCAACAAACAAAGCAAGCGAGCTATAGAGTGAGAGAAGGAAAGGAAAAGATTTTTTTAGCAAGGAGCAGTTTGTGCAGTGGATATATGTACTACGAGTTTTTCACCTGTCAAATGAAACTCATGCACTTACCTATATATAGATAGAAAATGCAAATATTATCGGCTTTTTATAAGTCTATGTTTTGGGTACGTTAGTTTGAAACGTGAAACTTAATGCATGCATGAAAAATGTTATGTACTGGGCCAGACCGTATCATTAACTCCCCCGTATCGTCGATAACTGCATACAGCTAGATTACAGTCAATCACTGCAACACAACCTACATTTGCTCAATCTGCATGAGTACATATGGAAAGAAAATCAGGTTACGGCCACGGAAAGCAAATAAGCCTTACTTGTGTGTAGTGTCGAAAAGCATGCATTTTGTAATTGTAAACCTGCCATAAAGACCAACAGAAAATTTACGTTTTAGCAAATAATACAAAATAAAATGGAGAGAGAGAGAGAGAGAGTTTGTGAGTGAAGATGGAACAACGCAGAAAAGGATGGGGAAATTTACATTTAATAAAACTCAACATATTGCTAATTCTCCTGCGATGGATGAATCGAAATGAAAGCGTATATAATACTCACACTCCTCCACTCATGCCACACACAAGACCATAATACCATCATTCAAATAACAGAGGTTTAAACTCATAAAAAGCATTTTGCACGTGCAAAGTGAATAATAGCAATAATGCAACACCACAACTCTACCAAAGAACAACAATCGTCTTTCATAGTAGGTATGTAACAGTTGGTGGTGGTTGCTTATTGTGCACAAGAATGATAAATGCTACCATGCACCATGATATATTTTTATTCATCTTACATATAACCTGAAGGTGTAAACACATCTGCTTAACCTTACAAAAAGCAATGCCGAAAAAGTACAGCACACAGCAAACAAGTCATTATAATATAGCATAGCATAATATGTAATGCGTGTAACTCACAATTACTAACACAAACCCAACGGCATCAACTTTTATGCAGCAGTAGTAGTTTATCAAAAAAAACATGAATGTAGGCCAGTAAGAGTCCGACTATACAAAGCCGATAAAATGGTAAATCACTTGGACGAAATGTGACTACTTAACTAAAGCTTATTTGCAGTGTTGATTGTACCTGTAGCCAGTAGTAGTAGCCAGACCATTGAAACTGAAATTTCCCCTTTTTTGCTTTCTTTTGCATGATTTGATTTCATGTCATCAAGTTGTCGACACCGATCTAGTCAGACTATTGCCATCAGTACCTATATTACGTTTGCTAGATTCCAGGATCTTTTTTAATGCATACTACTTTATTTATTACTACTTTATGTATGACCAACAAAATTGCTGAAACAGAAACCAACTTACTCGTACCCTTCAATTTTTAAATTAACAATGATAAAATGGTATATTTATTTGCAAAAAAAAAAACATGAAACCGCATTGAATTAGCAAATAATGGTCTGATTCACTAAATGTTGCTTCAAGATCAAGGTGCTACTAAAAGGGTTCGGATGCTTCTACGAATTTAACAGGTAGGATGGATGAGGAATTAAATATTTATAATTTTTCTGTGCGCTCTATAATGCAATGGTTTGTAATGTAATGCTTGGCAAGGTGGAAGATACACCTCGTGAAATATTTTTTCCTAGTATTAGCGGTAATTGTTGTTAAATTTCAGTGGTGGGTGTTGATGCTAGTTACAGGTAACTTGCACTAGCAGTGGGGAACTGTCTCTGAGTGAAAATAATAACACTTGAAGAAACATAACAGAGGATAAAGTCAGCGAGCATCTTCTGTACTAGGCGTTTCTGCGTACTGTTAATTGTTACTTGTTATTATGGCCCTATTACCATTCTTACGGTCGACGAAGAATAAGTGAATGGAGCTAGCTTCAGAAATATATTTTCCTGAAATGAATGTAAATTATGAATGAAAATACACTTTACTACCACGTTTAACCACTGCGGAGTGGTGTCTTGTATAATACTATTATGAAGAAGCATAATATATCATACCTCTATGTTTAGGTTGCTTAAGGAATAAAATTATGTGTGTGAAGTTTATCTACATTCATCAAATTTTTCACCGCGCATCAGCTCCTTAACATTCACGCTTCCCTCTTGCTTGTTGCATTTATAGGATTTCTACGTGCATATTTCATACTGTTAAACATGGGTAGTACATAATTTTTTTTAAACATTTTAAACTCACAATGGAGCCCATTTACGTGAGTTACATTAGTGTATATAACAAGTTATATATACGACTAAAGAATACCTCTGCATAAGTGTAACCTATAAGACTTTCCCAGTTTGCTGCTTACTTACACTTGTACTGATGCACTGGCGATTGTACACACGCACATCTCACCTTACCATTACCACTAAAACTTATTCAACTGATCATCATAACGTTTGACCCATACATAGTGATTATCCTGATGCGCTCTAGCTGATAGAAGGACTAGAGAGAACTTAGAAATTTAGGTGCAACCAGTTCAAGTTTTAAAAATATACACTTTAATCATAACATAATAGCATAATGTATACTTTACTTGAGCTGTTAAATACCATATAGCAAGATATTGCTGCACTGACGAATAGCATTTTACAATTATAATGCATTTCATTCATTACAATAATAACATACGTACATATGTGCATAAAAATTCTGTGTTACATACACAAGATGCAAACTTAATTTTGTCTGTTGCAGTGACGAAGAAAAATTAATAAAAATCTATTATATGGATATTACTCATATTTCTGATTTTTCTTCTCAGAAGCTACGTTTCTTTTGATATTAAGGATGCTCAATAGAGAAGAACATGATGAACTTTATGTAACTGCATCCTGCATCAAACATTGAAGCAAAAACAGTGTAAAGAATACCACCTTTTTTCTCTTGTTTACTTGGATTGGATTGCACAGGTCGCTAAACACTGTTAAACTATAGATTTGTTTCTAATTTATTTAGTGCGATCCAAGTCATTGGCCGACTCACCCTAAAGTTTTGCTCCTAAAGATTTTATCATTAAAAAAATTTAATGACTGCACACACACAGAACATGTATATATGGCTGTAATGCACACTATGTATGAAAACAAACTTCACTAGTCTACTATTTAGCAGATATTTCAGATATGTATAGGAGAACGACATGCAGAGTAATACAGAGCTCTAGCTTGATGCTCTATCTATTGTAGGAAAGTTTTAAACTTACTCTTTTATTTGCCTTACTACACATCATCATAAGGTATTATTACATTTATCGGCTTCTACAAAAGTCGATTAGCAAAATAGCAACTCCGTTATAGCTACTAAAACTATTCTTTGTATGTTACATTATACATTTCACTCATCTCGTTATCTTCTTTATGTGGTAAATTTCACTTGTGCTGAGATATGTTGTTTTATGTTCTATAACGAAACCTCATTTGTCAATAGTTGAAGTAATGTGTACCCATTCCTTAATCGGGCAGTTGTAAGCACTTAATTCACACTTTTCCTCTTCTCTTCTTATCATGCCAATTTAGATGGTAAAGATATTGCAATTTTGACAACTCGTTTTAACGAGCTTGTACTACTTTCATACTAGAAATTTTCATCAAATAAAAAATGTTTCAATGAAGGGTAAGCACCGTGACTCAAAAATTTCGGTAATGATCGTAATTGCACAGTAGGTCCCTGGAATGCCACGCAAATTATTCTGTCACACATCTTTTCAGTGTTGGTGGTACAGCAGTTTGTATGACCATTATCTTTTTCAAGAATAAATGTCTTATTCTTACGAGAAATAAGCGGCATTGTTTTCACAGATACTTAATTAAAAGACAGCACCGTCTGACCGAGAGATCTTTATAGTTTGAGCAAATATAGTTGTGTGTTCTTGTCTTGACAGTAAATCAGAAAAGCAAGTAACGCGTCATTTTGCCATTTACAACCTCGTCATCGGTTTCCCCACTTCATAAACCCTAAGATTTAAAAAAATTCAAGATGCGTGAGCATCCTTCGTCGCAATAATTATATAGAACCGTCTTGTTAAAAAAATGCCGTCCACGCGGTATTGTTTTTTTGCAACGACGACGGCTAAATAGAGTTATTGGAAATGGCCACCCAACATGTTGAAAATATGGAGATTAAAACTGTCTTCCTTCATGCCTGTTTTTCCCTCCCGACATTTGTGTTTTATCAGTGAGCGAAGAAAAAGAGAGAAGCCGCTGCTTTAGTTTGCTTGTGGCGTTTATTGTTATTATTATTATGGTAGAAAAATGAGGAGAAAATACATGGAAAAGGAGATGAAGATAAAAATGAGTGAGACGTGATGCAGAGCCTAAATAAGACAAGATGAATGACTAACCGAGCAGTAAATGACATAATCAAGAAACGAAAAGTTATATGCTAGGTACAAACGAGATGATGATGATGGGTTGGCATATATAAAGAATATATCTATACGCGTAAGAGAAAAAAGGACCTCACTTCAGGCAGGGCAGTCACAAAGCAGACCACTTTACCTTATTACCTAAACAATAATATCGTCATATTATAATAAGCAGCACACACAACGAAGCCCTTCATCTTCAACAAGAAGAAGTGATTTTCTGTCTCTAACAAGTCACTTTTGTACACACCAGGCACACAGGTGAGGAGATACCGTCACTACCGGCACGTCCACTAAATTACTGGGCGACGAATTCCTAAACAAATTCATAAATCAGTGCACCAGGGAAAGGTCACAACAACCTGAACAACATGACTGCCCCCAAACCATGAGAATGTTGTACTCTGCTGTGTAAGAATGCAGCAGCAAGTTGGTGGTATTCGTACACAAATCAAACAGTAAAAAAGCTTTTCGACAGCATCAACAGCAACAGAAGAAGAAGAGAAAAAAATCCAAATTTTGATGCAGCAGTCACACCATTACAGCCACTTCTTTATTATGATGGAATGATGATGCGAGCCTGGGAAGAAGAAAAGACAAAACTTTTTTAAGCTCTGGCTATGCCCATAAGGAGACAGAAAAGAACAGAGGCAACATTATTCCTTGCATAAGCAACATTATAATTGAAATGAGGAAAGGTTAATTTTTTTTCAGAGGCATCTCTCCATCTCCTTGGTCTTTGGTGTAAAAAAGTATGTTTCGCCGTAGGACGGTGGACGATCCAGTCGACTACAATCACTGTGTGTGGTTGTCTACTTAGCAGGTAAGGTAAAAACTGGTGTAGTGGTTGGTGGTAGAGAGATGGTGGTGCTGCTGTTGTCTCTTTAACCCGCTAGATTATATGGACGTAACCAGGTACCTTCATGATAATAGTAGTACACAGATAGATTAGATACTTTGCTTCAGAAAAATGCATGCCATTGAAAACGAAGGAACGGACGGCCTTTTCTATCTATATTAAGGATTAGTTTTAAGAATCGGCTTTTAACTAGATGCTGTTGCGAAGGATAGAGAGAGAGAGAGAGAGAGAGCCCACTGCCAACAATACAGTGTGAGAAGGCAAACAACAACAATGGGGGTTGGTGGTAATAGAAAGGTAGGTATGTGTGTGGATTATAACAAGACAATGTCTTTAAAAATCTGGAAGATGAAGGAGAAAAAGTTGGTTAGATGGCCATTGCCTTATACCCTCTCGTTTTTGTGCCCATGCGGCATCGTCATCTGAAAGTCAAAGCCGATTTATCCTAATTCAGATTCCAGCATCTCCTTTCTTCCAACCTACTCATTTTCTTGCTCGTTTACAGAATTTTGTCACTCACTCATCTTTATTGGATTCGATGCTCTTTTCTTCTTCTTCGATTCCCATAGCAGATGTGTACAGAGCATAATATTATATACCTTTAAAGGTGCATATTATGTATATCCTTCTAGTACTAGTTTGTTCTTAAACACATACGCATTGTTATGGTCAAGTCATAAGTATCTCTGCAAGTGAAGAACAGACCACGTCAAGAATAATCATCTCATCCTTAAACTTCCCTCTTTACTTCGCGTAAGGAAACCATGATTGTTATTCGTGAATTGGACGGAATATATGGTCTGTTTCTTGGCAGTAACCGATCGTTACTTCTTGTTTTATCACTTATAATCATAGATACATGAGCCGCCTTTCCCCATTTTCAACAACACAACTAACACTAAATAGTTGGTCATCAAAAAAGTAAGAAGTCATTTCTTCTACAAAACCATGATGTAACTTTTTTCGTAATATAGCAAACGGTTATAAACAACATATTATAAAGAAGAGCATTTCCAGCAGGCATGGCAAGCATATATACATGGGCAGCTATACTACCCAGCCATGACATAAACACTTCACAGTCATCATAACAATTTGCAGTGAAATGAACAAAATGAAATTACGTTCTTGTTTTACACACAAGTTGATATCCTAAGTATTTGTTTGGACACAAATTTCTCTAAATTTACACATACATATATATTTTAGTAAAGGCATATATGATATAATAGAGTTGCCTGTCTGTCATCTAGAAATGCACATCATGGACATACACTAAAATAAAATAAGTCATAAAGCCAGCGACGTTGCGGCTGTTTCGCGTTTGCAAATAAGCTAGTCGTAATAATCTTGCAGATAAAAAAAACATGTCGATGCGATACGAAACGTTTTTTGCTTGTGTGAAGATTTTTATAATCTTTCGGATGATCGCAACTCATTATCTAAACTAAAGGGAACTAATTTACTGTGACTTTTACAGCATGTAAAAAAGAGGGGGAAAACAATTTGCACAGTTATGAGCCATGTAATTCCAGACGTGTCTTTAAACAAGATATTTCATTGCCATTTGCCAAAAGAGTAAAATTGGGCACAATGTTTTTGCTACTTGTTGCGGGTAGCACACCGGTTCATAAAGTAAAGTATTCTAGACAACACAAAGAAAAAAGGGAAATGCCAGTGCAATGATACACACAACAACAATAGCATCAGTGCAGAAACATCGAGCTGTCACATCGTTCTAAAGTATATTGCGGATAACCATTCAAAGCCAAAAAAAAGCCAATAAATGCATCATTAACCATTCACCTGTATCCACTAGATCATCCAACAAATTTAATAAGCGGATGTGCAGCCGAAGCACTTTGTAAAGAGCGACAAGTAGTAGCAAGTCAAATCATAGAATGCTGCAGTGTTGAGTGCATGATTGCATATCGAAAAAGATGATCTGACAACGATGGCTTATTGGATACCGATACCTTCTCAATTTGGATATACCTATTATATTATATTATATGAACAAACATGACGATAAGAGACATTCCTCCCAACCAGTACTATATCTCATCACCGCCTGAAATGCATCCAAAGGGTTGAAATCACCAACGACGAATAGGTTTCCGGTAGAACTCACGTTTTGTTCTCAAATGCATAATACTCAGTACGTACAACAACAGCTACATCGATATTTTGGAAGGAAGTGACGGATGGACGACCTCCCTCTTCATGACTAATTTGCTAAATGCCCGCATTGCTGCTCACAACATAAAACATTATTACTTTCCTTGTTCTACCTTCCACTGTTACATATTATATCGAAAATATTGAAATGTTATAAAACGAAATTCCTGGTACATAAAAATTTCTTGCATAAGGCTTACATATATGCTATTTAATGAATGACAACCTACAGCAACGTTGATGATAACTGTGATTACTACATACACATGTTTGAGTTTGCTTGTACTCTCCGTAACAATATTGTACATACCGTGTCATAAATGAAGAATGTGAATTTATGTCACATGTACAGAAGCTATCTAATTCTTATGGCGTGGCACGTACTACAATCAGAGAAGACCACCCTACCTCCCGAGTGGATTTCTAAAACCACCAAAATGCTGTAAACTGTCTTCGATTTTGTTTTTTGAATTAAATTCTTATCCACCATTATTGTTCCCGCATATTAGATACATCATATATCCTATTACTTCCCTCTTTTCGTAAGTCTCATGCCCCGCATTTCGAGGTTAAATTAGAAGCTTTGCTATTCTCTTATCTGTTTTTTCGATCAAAACCATAATTTTTATGATGGCATTTATTTGGAAGGACTAATGTCACGTATTTTTTACTGACTGACTACTGATACTCAGTGCGGTGAATAAACCGTGGTTATTCATAGAGCCCTAGATTTTCAACGTTTAACTTTGAGAGAAACGCAATAATAATGTCATCGTTTCATCACGTAGGGAAATCCCAAAGCGAACAAAATATTTATTAATCTTCTTTGTAGTGAAGCTTCTGAAATACAAATCAACAATCAGTGGTATGTATATCCTCAAAGTTTAGTCCCAATCAGGATGAGATGTACCCTAGGATCTTGCAGATGCAAACGTAAAGCCAAACAACAAATGTGCGAATTGAAATAACAAAAGTAGCATAATATAGCTCGTCATCTTCGAGTTAGTTGGTTGAGAGTCATAATTCTCATGAGGACAACTGTAAATAACGAGACGTTACGTATGGAATTAGGTGATACAGTAAAGAGCTCATTCACACATGACTTCTCCAGTTAGTCAAATTCGTCACATATTCAGAGAGAGACTCGTGTATGTGCTCCAAGAGAAACGTTATTCATTTGCATATGACACACTTACGAAATTGACAAGGTACTTGCACCAATAATGGCAAAGCACTGATGTCTCGACATGTTTCACGTTCGTTAGCTGCAAGCAACTTTTATTTGGACTAAAATTACTGCATAAATTGTGTTTTCTATACCATTGCCCATGAATAGCTGCTAACACCAAATGCATATTAATGTCATTAATGTGTCAGGCAGTACGCTTGTCACTATTTTACATGTTATATTATTTCCTCGCTTGTGATTCTAAAGCTGGACGAGCTGCTAATGGATTACAACTTGTCGGTGAAAGTGTTTAAGATTTTGTATTGATCTTACACCCGGAATGAGAGCGAGAGAAGTAACAAAAACTTTATTTAAAAAATATGTATACACTCAATTTGATATGCATTTTTTGTGTTTTCAAAACAACGTGAGTGAACTGCATTGTTTCATTAGTATGTATTCCTGAAAATGAACGCATTGCATGCGACTGTTGTATTTTAACTGGCTAAAGACAATGACTTTATATGCTGCAACATTTTACAATTTATTCTTCTGTTTGTACATTTAATAGCATCAATATACAGTACAAACATGGCTCCGTCAGAAATAAATGAAGGGTTTAGTTTTAATTTTTATAATAGTCGTGGTTTGAAATGATCAGCTCGAAAATAATATTTTTACGTATATTAGCAAAAGTATGTGACTGTAAATATATGCATGTGTACATATTTCATGCTAAAATGAAATATGCATCATGAATACGTCTACATACACCAAATATAAGTTACAGTCATCAAAGCGATAATTTTCGCTCAACGCCTTTTTTCGTTTTCCCGGTGAACACACGTAAAAGAATACCAGGAACTCTGGGTAGGGTGAAAAGCTCGAACAAAAGGTAAAAGTATAAAGTGGCAGTAAAAAGTAAAAGCAAACACACACACACATACACAGGAACTATATTGATTCGGAAGAAAGAAGGAAAAACTTCCACAACACAGGATATGAAAAAAAAGAACGGTATAAGAGTAGCAAGTAGTAAAACAAGCAAAAAAGCAGAATATTATTCCGGCTTCGGGTGGTAATAACGTAATGAAGAAAAAAGTGCTTCTGCATATATTCAAAATAAAATGCCAATACTACGATTAGAGTATTCAGCGGTGTATACTCAGCTTGGAGTAACTTTTACTAAAAAATTCCACACTATTTTTTTTACTACAATTCCATTCGTTTTCCTCGCATTTGTCCAGAGCATTTGAAACATGTGCGGTGGTGGTAAAGTGTATAACTGAAACACTCCATTTCTTTTCATTATTTCATGCATTGGGACAGTACATACAATTCAGGAAATGCCGTGAGCAGTTGATTCACATGCAATTTTTAGATAATTTTTCTACACTCTAGACGCTAATAAAATTCCACTCTGATAAAAAAAATGTAGCTTGCCTATAATATATATGTTAGATATATAGAATGTGTATATAGACCCACAATGTACAAGTGGCGATGATTGTATTCTTAAATCATACATATATGGAAACAAAACTTTTTATTTGTCAAGTGTACGCTCCCCACACCACCTCTATTACAACTACTTCTCTACGACATACTCCTTGCAAAACCACTTAATAAATAAATGATTCGTTCATGTCACTGACCACAAAAAAATTGCGCTCTTTTACCTGCCCCTTACATAAAATCTTACGGCCTGAAGAACTTTTTTTGAAACGGCAATGAAAAAAGTTGTTTTCTTCTTTTCTAACTGTGAATTCTCATAAAATGGCGGTATAAACATTACATGTGGTTTACTCTCTGATGCCTTTAGCTTTACGTTTATGTTCCTGTCTGCTACCTGAATTTGGTAAAACACAATCAACGAACGATTATTAATACGAAAAAGAAAAAATATAGTCAAGCAAATGTGGAAAAACGAAGAAAAAATGCTTTAAAAACTCCTGAGATTGTACAGATTACGCTAAGGTACAGACGTAATGGGAAATGCGATAATAATGGGTGTTTTTTTATAAAAGCAGTTCTCAAAGTTAAAAAAAAACATGCACTTCAAAAAAGTTTACCTGTGGACATATTAGTCACATTTTATCTGCTATTGCAATTGCAATACTGAAACTGTTTAGAATCAAGAAGAATGGATCGCAAATTTGTAGCATTCTACTACTACTCTTACAAAAATGGAAATCCTGATAATGGTCATAAGAAGACGTAATAGATTTAAAATTATTTTCGGTTTTATTTCCGTTTTTTTTTCTTGCAGAACACAAGATCGTCTCAGTTTACCCACTTCACATACAGCATAGTATATTTTGGCATTTCTCTCAATTGACAGTCTTTATGGCTGTGTCCCTGAACCCAGAAAAAAGATACTATCTCTTTGATGAAGATTTCACCATACGTCAACTGAATTACCGAGAAAAATAAAATTTGCGCAGTGTTTTTATGGAATCCGGAGGAAATGTATTTTCTTTATTAATTAAAAGAAAGACTTATTCTCTTTGAAAGAATGCGCATATAAAGCAGTGAACAAGAAAAGAGAATTTAACGTTTTAAAAAAATCAACAAGCCAAACCTGAGAATTGCGACATGAAACTCTGAAAGTAAGTCGCCAACGCACAAGTCCAACTTGAACAGCTACATCTTCTCCTGTGGTGGGCTGGATTTGGATTGGTCACTGATGCTATGGCGTCGATGTTACTATTAGTCTCAGGGTGTAAGTTCATTTCGCGACTACAGGAACATACATGGCTAGATGATACTGAAGATGTTGTTGATGTTACATGATCACTGCAAATACTTGGAGCATTTAATGTACGAACACAACAATACTGAGAGTGCTCAGAACAGCAGCATTGATAACTTTTGACAATGGATGATTGCGTCGTCGTGGACGAGGGAAAGCGTGAGAGTAACAAATTATGTCGGTGGTTCATGAGACTACCAGGGTTGCTCCTATGTTGACAATGTTGTCTACAAGTAGGAATGTCATCATGGTGGCAGTCGTACCCATATCCGCGGCAGCGATGGGAAGTCACCCTCTTTGAAGATGATGAGAGAGAGGAAGAACACTTGAATACCATGTTGTATCCAGAATCACACCGGCACTGCACGCAGTCAGAAATCTGACAATGGAGGCGATGCAGGCACGGATCTTCTTCTAAATCTGTATTACGGGTGGGTAATAGGGCAAATGATGGGGATGTTTCATCTGCTGAAACAATTGACGGAGGTGGAGGTGAGTCCCAGGCCAGAGGCATTTTGCAGGAAGAGCAATAGTTGCTGTTATTGTGCATTTTATAATGGCGAGGAGGTTGCATAATTGTTTATGCAAATACAACAGATTATTCAAGAATGTCTCAATTACACTAATTTCAGTACGTTAGTATAATAATGTCAGTCCGAACGAGCTTCGCTGGAATGCACCAGGAGGACATGGCAGTCTTGGAGTTACGCGAACTTCTGCAGACGAACTTATCGCTGATGTGTTCACATTCTTCTTTGGAGCTTCTTCGGAAAGCACCGTTGGCTTTTGACGTTTGTAGCATTTTAGAGTTTTCTTCTCAATGCTTTTCCTCTAACACTGCTAAGCGGCAGCAGCTAACACTACAGCAGCCATTATAGAAAATGTGTTTGTAGTGGTGGTAGGATGTTTGTTGGAGTAATTGCTTCGTAATCGATTACCGATTGAATCCTTTCTTCCTGGGTGCCTGTCATCAGTAAATATTGAACAACCGTCGCACGGCCATAAGTTTGAGGACTACGAACACCTGGATGGCAGCTCCTAACAACCTAGACCAATAAGTATTACTTTTTCAATTGCCTTGAAGCGTGATTTGACGTAAAGTACGACGAGCATAATAATAATACATGTGTGCAGTCTTCATGCTACCATCAACAAAACCGAAACTCTCTAGCAAGCATTCGGTATAACGTGCTGGATGCCTAACTTGCTTACTGTGTTAATAATAGTATTTATAAATTGAAACAAACTTTTGCCACCTTTGTTATCAGTACTACTAACTACTAACAAGTTGTTTGTGTAATTATCTCTGCATTTTGCTTCGTATGTAAGAAATAAATCATACAATGTTTTCCTCTACGCTCGTTTTGTTTGCACTCATAAGAAGCTATAGTACAAATACATGATAGTAAGTGTTCATTTTTTTCTTAGGTTGATGCACTTGACTTGAGCTGCAGACGGAGTCTAAAAAGTAATTGTATTAAGGCTCAGTAATAGCTTAAACAGTCTGTGTCTAGTTATTAGCTTGCATTATGCATGGATTTAGGTATATAGTTGTAGATAGGTACTCCTTCTCTAACACTGCATTTATACAATATATTGCACATAAATATATTCTCCTCTTCGATAAAATATTATATCGTGTCGTATTGTTGGTGTAGAGAGAAGGTGTGTGAGAATGTGCTTATTTTACTATTCTTCGAAAGTTGTAACTTAGAAAGAGTTAGGTGGAACCACGCCTTATTGATTGCAAGCTAATAATTCACACACGCGATGTTCATTCATCAGAAGTTGCTTATAAATATGTGCATAATAGTATGCTCCTTCTCTAAAGCTAGAAGAGGCCACAGAGAGTTTGTAAACAAAAATGAAATGTGTGATAAAGAAAAAAGAAAGTGTATTCGAATTCTTCTGCTGGGACTCGTCTATTATTCCAGAAAAATATTATTATTTTTCTATGGATTGTGTATAACAAGGGAGCTAAAGGCACACCGCTTGCAGACGTGTTTATTAACGAAAAGGGAGCTACGCAATTATTACTCGTGAATTAAAAATTGACATGTGTGTAAGCTTTTTCACAACTACAGTACTTCGATGTTGCTTGCTGCGTGCGAAACGACAACAGTCGTACCGGCAGTCTACCAAGCAGCCCATATATATATATATTCGTAGTAAATTGCACACGAAGAAGTTCCGGATCATAAGAGATTAATAACCCGATCCTATGATTTTCCTAATACGCTTTTGTCGTACTCTCACATTTATTTCCAAGTAAGCCAGTGAAATTAAACTGTCATGCATTTACTTTTACAAACTGAAAATACTAGCATAATTTGTACATATATAACCCGGTCGTGTTATATACACTTCATTCTTTGCGAGTAGCACGTATCTTTGAAATGAAGAGAAAATCACGATTCAAAACAACTGAAATGAAATTTTATGTCATACATCACCATACCTTTTCCTGTGATGCGAGTTTGTTAGCATTAGATTTGATTTTAGAGCTTCCTATTTTCAAACAAAAAGTGTGTTTCTTTTTCTGTTATGCGATTATGGGATTTTGTGGCAAATTAGTAATGCTGTTTGTTTATACACACACGGAGGTGACATGAAAAACTTATTCACTTCATTTATTATTGCTGAACAGCGAGAACACTCATGTCATTTAGCGTTGCTAGCAAAATGGGTGATTGGTACATATTGGTACATTACCATTCACTACATTGATATACGCTCTCTGGAGCCATTTCAGTAGTTTGCTTCAAAAACCCATTAACAACACCGGTCCTTGCCACTTTCGTATGATGAAGAGCAATTATTGTCCCTTGTTCTGTTTTCTAACCGGCACAAACTTACACACTCACACTCTTACAACGTATTCGTACGTGTGTATATGATGATAACTTTGTAATATTGTGTTTCAATAATATTTAGGTTCCAAAGTCACGTCTTACTTGTGACACTGATGACGATTTGATGGTCCAAAAATTCTTTTGAGGAAAGAATGAGAATTGTTTCTTGTTCGCTTACTAATTAAGTATACCAAATGTCGTGCATACATACATACAAATATCGAAGCACATTACGTGAGCAATGTACACAATTGAAATTGACGAGTTGATACTGTCGATCAACCATTTCTGCTGACTTGAAATAAAAATGACGATACAAAGATTTGGATTTAAGACGACATATAGAAGTCGGCTTACATCATCAACATCTTTCTCTCAGTTTCGATAGTACATTTCCACCCCATTAAAGAGGCGTATACAGCATCTTGTAAGAATATATTGCACAACAACCAGCAAAAAAAATGTCGTTGTGACAAACGTTTGAAACGTTCTCAAATTTTAGAGAGACGAATGATCATAGATTCTATTATAACTCATAATTTTTTTCACAATAACGGCAAGAGAGAACAAACACCTGAGTAGAGATCTTTGAAGGAGAGTCTATCGCTGTATATTGCACTGGTGTTCAAGAAATTGGGGTCAACTTCTGCTTATATTTGTGTGTATGCTCATAGGTATTATATTATTCGCAAGAGTAATCGCCCACTATACAGACACACACAACAACGTGCACAAACCTTGGCAATAGCTGTTTGATTCAATGAACTTGCACACAACAGTGCATTACTACATATTATACGTTCGTCTGTCTGACGGTGATGATTCTGTCTGTGCACGATGATGATGATAATGAATAAGTTTACTACCACCACATGCTGATGAAGATCACTCACGGTAGCATACACATTTACACTTAAAAATTTTGAATTTGTCTATTCCTTATTATTACACTAAATACTCTCAAAGTTGGCAAAAATCAAGACAGCTAATTATTAATATAGCTGGAACTCTACATGGATTTATACCGGTAAAAAAGAACGGCACTATGTTGAAGATATATGATGAGTGTTTAATTAAAAATTTTGACAGATATTCACACACTTTTTACAACAAAAAGCCGGAATAATATGAACTTGAAACACGAGTAATGTTCGCTGGTTATTTAGGAAGATGATACGAATCGTATAAAAAGATCACTGCTACATGTCAAATGTAAACCTTTTTCTTCTTAGCATATGGGTGACGTGAGAAATAACCGTGTGTGAGGGGATGTTGATCGCTTGAATACCAAGACTGAACTGTCGGTAAGCAAAGTCCAAGACTAGCTGTAATAGTCAATAGTAGACGTAGTAGCAGTGGTGGCTTCGTTGACTGGCAGCAGTTTTTTTCTATTGTATAGAGTTGTAGTAAGGAAAAATCTTCTCACTCAAACACTACCAACAACAACCACACAGTTAACCAGCAGAAAGCTTATAAAATGTAAGTCTGAGTGAGTGAAGTGATGGCATGGATTATACTCGTTTGCTTCTTTTCGTTTTGAAACATACAAGCACACACACATCACACACACACACACACACACGTAATAATAAAGGAGCCAAAGCATCGCTGTACTTTTCGTGGGTCTAGAGGAACACAAAAATATTATAGGTAAATGTATGTATATTCTCTAGGTATATTTTTTAACTTGCATACATGCATACCTTTCTCTCTCATCTTCGTGGGAGGAAGCCAGTCTAAAGCCAAACATGATATTACTACATACTTTCCCAAAAGTGCCTTCTTTTGCCTACAATAAAACCATTTACTTCATTTCGTCTCATATATTATTCGAGTGGTTGCATTTAACCACCACGTCCATAAGTGTATTACGCTACAGCTCCCGATGTCTGTCTGTCTATTAGTTAGAAAGAGAGATATCTTTACTATCTAGAGTAATCTTCTGAATGTGAGTTTAACATTATTATGTGCACAACACACAGACATATTATATGTATATATGCAAGTATTGCATACTTTTGAAAATAGTATGCATTATTTTGTGAAGGTACAGCCGAATTTGAGTAGTGAGACATATAAGAAAGGAAAACACTTTCTGTGTGAGTGGAGAAGAGAATGCGAGGTCTGAAACACACAATGAGTGATTCAAACTTTAACACAATTCCTTCTTCAGATCATACAACTACTACTAACTACCATTTCGTTTGTATTATGCATTATTTTTTACACAAAAAAATCTAAAGCTGTGCACTTGAGATGAGTTTGTTACAACAGCAGCAGTACCACCATCGTCATCATCACATCCCAACAAACATGAAAACGACGTTGTTTGTTGCCTTCCTCCACCACGCAAAGATGATGATGATGCTGGCAAGAGTATAAAGCTAAATGAAGGAAGGTATACACATGATGATATATGCAAGTATATAAGCATTGTGTAGCACACCAGTGATGCGTCTTTCTCTTTGACTTCACTGATCAGTCTGCATTTTTCACTGTGTTCAGAGACTTGGGAGGACAGGATTGTCTTTTCCTTCCCTCTACAACTTTTGTTGCTCATCTAGAACTGCTGCAGCAAGTAACTTTTTTTTGTGCCACTATTATTAACATTCATCTGGTCTTTCTTGCGCAGTTACCTTCATCCAGCATCTGTCACTCCAATTTTAGGAAAAATCCGCTCATAATAATATTATTTGTAATTTTAAAGGTCTTTTACAACTTTCATCAGTCCATTAAAATACGTCTGCATGAACTTCTGCCCGAGTACATTGTCCTAGTTCTTGAATATCTGATCCAATCGCCCTTCTTAATTTTCGAATACGTCAAGAAATTAAAGTTTTTTGCTATTCAACCTTTTATTTTGCCTATGCATTAATCGTTTATCGCAAGCATTGGATTCATGCATAATAAATTATGTAGGGTTTTGTGTTTTTGTTTTTTTACTTGAGTCTTATTGCAGAATGATACGAGCGCTGTCAAATAATATGTCAACCTCTGAAAGGCTTTGACGAAACCGTATTCGAAGCGTCACGTGTTACTATATGTATTATAAATTATTAATATCCGGAAGCAAAGTAAAATCCAAGCATACTGTAAATTAAAGGATTGCGTACCTACGCGGTCAAAAATTGTACTCTGACATTTAAACTTATGAAAAATAAATGGATGTTTATGAAGTAAACCAAGAATGAGCAAAATACGGGAAAATATATTGTCCACAGAGTCCACAGCTTTATGATATCAGAGGTGATGATCTAATCAATTTTGTATCACCTTACTCTGCTTATCTTTTATGAAATTATGGTAAACTGATGAGGCATTTCCCAAAGTTGACTTTTGTTTTCCTTTCACGTGAACTGCCATAAAATCATACTGATAGACTGATAGAAGATAATACTATTTGTATGATGAATGGTATTTAAATATTCATTTATCTGTGTTTATGCATATGTCATACATACACGTTTCCCATACTATATAGCCGAATTTTCCCTGCATGAAATTAAAGAGGGGTGATGCGTAAATGCCAGATTGAAAAATGTATGAGTTTTAGCAGCAATAATGCTTATAGTAAGCATTAGCAATTGGCTGCTGGTGAGGAAGAGCGTGTGCTCTTGAATGTGCAATGTGTACAAACATAGCCTCTCAGCCACGCAGACACATTGCACGATGAATAGACTCTCTGTGCGCTACGCATTGTTAGTCAAGTGTCAAAACAACACTCGGAACAGCAAGACTTACAGTAAGGTTTTCTATACACCTATCATATTATTTACTATTGATAATAATGTCTGTAAATTGGGTACATGTTACAGAGTGAAAATAATATGATGATTGACTGAACCATGTTTTATGCTTCTCCATCTCTCTACAAAGTACAAACATTTTATGTGCACTGTATTGCAATAATGTATCTTATCCACGTTACCACTTTATCTAAATGCATCGGAAGTAGTATAAATGTTAAGCAAGTCATGTAATATGAGCTTTGTGCAATGAGTTTGTGTTCTACATATTATGCAAATGCAGAGAGATAGGTAAAAAATAAAGACTCGTATTTGAAGGCATAGAGGAATGGCACATTTTCACCATTTCATGGATAAAAAGCAAAGTTTCCATAGGTTTGCATATGACCTTTATAACTGTCAACTGTTGAAACTAAAAAACCTAGTAATATAGA
>JAQIXW010000830.1:0-24203 GCA_034700685.1 Willowsia buskii
GCGATCAAATGATGGCGATCTAATGATTGCGATCATATGACGGCGATCAAATGATGGCGATCAAAGTGCCGTTCACCTACTGACTTTACTCACATGTCATCTATAGCCGATAAATACACAAAATTAAAGACAACATGTTAATATATGAATATGAACAATGAATGTCTGTCGTTATCCAACTGTTGGTGTACATCTCTGCAAATGAACAATAAATTGTCAGAACAAGCGTGATTGACAACATGATATCTATGTTACTTATGTTATTAGCATTACCGTATTCACACGAATCGAACAATTTGACAAGATTTTTGCAGCATTGAGATAGTACTGGCCCAGTACTGGGACACAGATGTAAAATTTCAACTTGCGGGGCAACATGACAACATTTTAACTATGGCGTGTTCGTCAGAGTATTTTACTGAATACTAAATATAAATGCACACAACTTGCGCATACCAACCGCAAGATAAATCTTTTGTTCTAAATACCATAATCTGGTTTATGAATTCCAAAAATGGATGGCAAATAATTTCATTGAGCAAGATCCGTTTACCGTTTAAATGATCCTACCTACTGACCTAATGTATACATCAAGGTTGAACGAACATAACTTGAAATTACATAATGAAATGGCAAAACTAAATCCGAATTTAATCAGGATCATTTCACATTTCAATTAATATAATATTGACACAAGTGTAACATGTCAGCAAATGTATGCAGATGATCATAATGCAAAAAATGTGGGTAACTGTATAGGTATTTGCTTTTGTTATGTTGGACATCAAATGCCAATGGAAAGTTCAAGACCACTATAACGGCAAATCTTCGTATAAAAGAGGTGGATTTCTCGCTTTAAAATCAAATCCTTCACAGTCTTCTCAGTTTGTTGAACCAACCGGAAATAAAGTTTCCACAATGAACAAGGCATTTTGTTTCGTGGTAGTGGCTACCGTAGCCATTATCGTATTGGCAGATATGGCAGAATCTGCCAAGAAGCAAAATAGTAAGCTTTTAAACGTTTTGTCCGTAAAAACTTTACAGTAACAGTATTAAACCTTTTAGTTTCCAACGGTTTCATTTCATTTAATATTCGGATAACATTTTTTTGCTTTTTAAATTCAAGTATGAATCTTGTCAAATAGGCACATTTCCCCTGTTTTTATAGAATTTTTCTTCCGCCCTTCACCATGGAGACCAATCAACCTTCCAATCCCTAGGCCACCTCCACCACGACCACCACCAACTGGAGGTGCAGGAGGTGGTGCTGGAGGAGCAGGAGGTGGTGCTGGAGGAGCAGGAGGTGGTGCCGGAGGAGCAGGTGGCGGCGCCGGTGGAGCTGGTGGTGGCGCTGGAGCAGGTGACGGTGGAGCTGGTGGCGGCGCTGGAGCAGGTGACGGTGGAGCTGGTGGCGGCGCTGGAGCAGGTGACGGTGGAGCTGGTGGCGGTGCTGGAGCAGGCGACGGTGGAGCTGGAGGGGCAGGTGCCGGTGATGGTTCCCGAAAATAAAAATGAAATTCACATGCCTTGACTAACAAAATTGAATGTGTATTTGTTTCGGTCAGTTTAACAGAGTTGCTATTTCAAACCAATAAAATCTGAAGGTAGGATTAAATTATTAAAAGCAGTGTTTGAATAGAAATGATAACAGAGACAGCAGCCAGACTGTGTTTCTCCATCAAGTGTTCTAACAAAGGTTACTTATCATTGCTCTATCGGAAATTCCTACTGCTACAAAGCAATCCTAATTACTAATATTATTGACATTATATCGATTCATCGCTCCAAATCCATAAATGTCTCATTGTCGGGTATTGCAATTTGCAAGCTGCCATGAATTCTGCGAGACTGGATAATCTTTCATTCATATATACTTGAACGAAAAAGCTCAAGTTATCTCTATTCTGCTGCATGAAAACCAAAATAAGTATTTTCCTTTTTGTGCATACCTACTTACTTCAATGAAAGATTTTATTCAAGTCAAGGAACTGCAGAAAACCAGTTTTTACTCTGCTCCAGCGGAATGAGCAGCATAGCATAATACATGGAGCATTTGCTGGCGTTATGCACAAGAAACAATGCTTTGCATGCATAATTATATAGCCAAGATATGTGCATTGTTTATGTATGTATGTAGCAGATATTATTGAACTGAATAGAGATTTGAAAATCTTGAAGTGCCTTTACGATTGGGATGAACCTGGAGGATAATATATACCAGCTTTGCCACGAAACAGCTGAAAATTGTCAAAAAAATTCACTTTTAATTTCATTGTTGCGACCTATAATGTCATCTCTGTTTCCTGAAATTTCCTGAAACTAAAATTTGGGATATGAGTAGGTTGGCAAAACAAATTGAAAGTCAATTTAACGACAACTCTGTGCATAACTGAAAAAGTTCTCATTAAAGATCAACAATATCATGTAAAAGACCAACATGAAATCCATCTTTTACAAAAGTTTCTCATTATCCCCTTACTCCTCAATATTTATTTGCATATTAGTATTAAGTCAAGTTAATATAAGTTTACAAGGAGATCACCCCATTCCCTATGCTCTTTCACCAGTGTACCTACAGTATTTGGAAAATGTTGAGACTCGGTTTTATAATCTGGTGAAAGAGAGTAGCTTCCATGAAGATCTTGATCCTAGTCATCAAACAATACGCAGGTATCAATCTTCTAACCTTACAAATTTAAAATATACATAATATGGATCAACATTACTGGTTTTGTATCAAATACACATTTTGAATTTTGGTTAAAAAATACTTTGTAGGTATCTTAAGGAATATGAAGCAAATTTACAAGGTGGCAACAATGTTACAATGAGAGACAGGATACATACTGCAGCCGATTTTATGGTCTCATCTAATCCAATTTTGTCACTACAAATGATTAATCGCTTTGTGAAATTTTTCAAGAATGGAAATATTAACACGACATTATCTAATGGTACAAAATTATTCCAATTTGAATGATAAGAAGATCAGCATGTTCCAACAATGGAAATTGTCACTGAGTAATTTTTTCATGCAATGCATTCACAGGTCGGCAAATAATAGACCTCGATGCTCTCCCAAGCGAAAATGACGTTGAAGATGCGATGGAAGCTTTGCTCCGCTTGCAATACTTTTATGATCTGGATGCACACGAGGTGAACTATGTTTAAATTTTAAATACCTGAATTACCAGTTTGGGGTTCAATTAGTGAATTTACTATGCTTTTTGTCAATATATTTATAATTATTATTGTGCGTAGCTATCCAAAGGGATACTACAAGGGGTTGCAACAAACGCTAGACTAAATGCTCGAGAATGTTTTGAGCTCGGGAAATTCGCACAAGAAAGTGCATATTTTACGTTGGCACTACAATGGTTTGATGTAGCATTGTATAAGGTTGCAAGCATGACTCGTGAGAATGATCCATCAATTGTTGGTCTCAACAAGGAAGATGTCATGAATGCAATTAGGGAGACGATTGACGAGGTTTGTGACACAAAGTTTAAATATAAATTTTGTTCACAGAGGCAAAAATTAAATGTCTTCTGTTTTTTTTTTAGCACAATGAAGACTACGAAGAGAGCATTCTCCATGGCGACATGTACAGTTTCAGCGTACCCATCCATTCCACAAATTACTCTGACATCAAACACCTTTCACTTCGGAAACTCCTTCCCGAGCAGCTCACCGGAAAAATTTATGACCTAAAAGATCCCCAGTACAACCGCGCAATTGAAGCCAACATGATGGCACTCTGTGAGGGGAAAAATCTGCAATCTGAAAAAGTGAAAGCAAATCTCAAATGCTACCTGGACACATTCAGACATCCATACTGGAGAATAAATCCTTTAAAAATCGAGGTTCTCAGCGAGTCCCCAAAAATCATTCAAATGTACGAAATATTCAGCGACTCATGGATATCCTACTTAAAGAACTTGTCATATTCTGAACTGGAGAGAGCACCCCAACCCCCAGAAGCCACTCCCAGAACAGCGGCATATGCATGGTTTGATGATACCGCAATACCGGCGATACCAGTGTCAAAAACTGTGGAATTCATAACAGGACTAAATGTTGTGAAGAAAGGGGCAGCGGAAGAGTTGCAAGTGGCTGCGTACGCATTTGGAGGTCATGTTGCACCACATCATGATTCCGTATGTTGATGAATGCTTCATGCAAGTTTTATGATTTATTTCCTTGTATTGTCTGTTCAAAGGGCCAAATGCAATTTTTTATGCTTAACTTAACTTACAGTTCTATCTCGGCGAAGCGGATGAACCAGCTTACAATGCGACAGGAAATCAAGTGACAACTTTCCTAGTTTATGTAAGTTATCAGAGCATCATTCATTAGATCTAATGCACAAGTGATCCTATTGAACTCACGCCCACGCATGCCCTTGAAGGACTCATGTTTTTATTGCTTCTACAAATTTCAATGGCACCAACATGTACAATCTCATGTAGGATATAATCCGAGAACTGAACATTTGTTTAACTTTTGTCGGTTAAATATTACTAAATTAATCATTGCAGCTAAACGAAGTAGAAAAGGGTGGCAGAACTGCATTCCCATTAGCAGGGATTTCAATAAAGCCCATTAAAAACTCGGCTGTTCTGTGGTATACGAAACTGAGAAACGGCCAAGTTGATAACAGAACACTTCATGCAGCATGTCCAGTCATTAAGGGCCACAAGTGGAGTAAGTTTAGAAATTAAGCTATTATTAGGTTTTTCTAACCTCGGAACCAAAGAAAATATAACCATTATATTCTTTCTATTACATAGTTGCGACAAAATGGACTCGCATTGGTGAAAATATGCTTAAACGACCCTGCGGCCTTTCTCCAGATGAATAAAAATCAAAACGATCTCTAGCCTTTCAAACAATTTTGTGGAAAGTTTAACTTTTGCAAATGTTCCAGTTTACTACTTTTATGACAATTGATTCAACTAATAAAATAAAATCGTCACACCAACACCAAACTGATATCTTTGGTCTGCTTATAACAATTACGCACTTGTACATTTATTTCACACAACGAAAAAGTTTTTAGTAATTTAGTATTTGTTACAAATTATAGAATATGGATCAACGTGTAACAACTTTAATAATTTGCCATGAATGTTAGCACAAATTTTCATCCCATGCTCAGGCATGTGCCAAACAAGCAAACTTCAAGCCCCCTGTTACCACCCACACTTAACCCGGTCCCGAGTACCTTCGCCTCGAAATCGGGTCCTAGTCTCAAGCCAGTGTCTGCACTTAAACCCAGTCTTCCTCCGATAGAGACGGGACCAGGGCCTATTTTCCCACCAATTTCTCCCAAAGTTGCTTTAGCCATTGCTCCAACACCCTCCTGTCCAATATAGGCTGTAATATTTTGAGCAAAAAATGTTTTGTATTTTACACCGTACTTAAATGTTTTTCGAATGAAAAGAAACAAGCTTAAATTTATTACTCACTAACCTTCGGCCCCAGCTTTTCCCAAACTATACGATCCTTGCATCCAGTCATTGTCGCGACTGTTATGGACAAAATGAGCGCTCGCATCAGCCTTAGCAGGGGTGGGAAAGGCTGTTGAATGGTGGAGGCTCGTTGTTGTAAGGGTTGACACTACCAGGAAGGTGCTTGTCCACGTCATTGTATAAGAATTTCTTTTACTAAAATGTGAAATGACTTTCTTTTGATGACTTCAGTTTCAAGAATGACATGCAACATGATTTTTTCACGAGTGTATTTATACATTTCACATTGGTGTAAAGAATCTAGACTTTCAAAGATTTTAGTTATGGAATTTCGCAGACGTTGGAATCATTTGGTTACTTGGAATTAGTTCGTTTACTAGAAAATCAGTTTCAACATGAGAAGTTTAGAATGTTACCGAGTACAGTTGGCATTGATTTTTTTGAAAATACCTATGAGTTTATGTGCTGTTAAATGTTTTACTAGTCGTAGGCAATCAGATAGTAGACAAGAAGAAGTCGAATTCAGCAGGTCAAAATGTCATGCTGCAGCATGATTCTAGTTTGCACACAGTATAGTAATTCAGCACTCAGCAGTAGCACTCCAGAAGTAGCATATATTATGGCATATATCAGTATAGCAGCATATTATACAGTAAGTATGAGTATGAAACTAAAGTCGAACTTGTTTCTGTAATTGCTGATAAATTGGGTAGAAATGATGTGCAAAAACAAATCAATGTATTAAGTAAGATTAAAGAAAGAAATTAATACGATATAAATATCAAATTTTCAATATCATACATACCAGGTATACAAATCCCTTGTCAATTCGTCATTCATTAAAACATGTATCATACATCGAAATCCACTTCATCAATCATATTTCAATTTCGTGACACATAATTATTGTTGTCAATACGTATATGTATTTTAATTTATGTATTCCAGAAAATGTGCTTCATATTTTTCTGATTGGTTTCTATAAAAAGGCTAAAAGTATATCGAAAATTATTACTAGTGTTGAAATAAAAGTAAAATGTTGCTACATATTAGAGAACACGCTGTTTTACCGGTATTTTACATATAAACTTGGTGAGCCTTTCAGTCTTTCATTGCTTGCCTTTACAGTGACGGGTCACAATAATATACAAATTTTCTCTGTCGAAATATAAATAAAGTGTAAGTTAAGTAGCAATCATTTGGAGTAAATAAACTCGGTTTTTAATCGTCATGTTTTACGTTATATATTATATGAAATACTTATTAATAACATTAGTGCGCACGGTACAAGTCGGGTTTTGCTATAACCACAACAAAGCAATTTTTGCAATAATGAAAAAATCATAATGTGAAATACCATTTGTCACAGTATTTATAGCATTGAATATAAATGCATGTTATGCTTATTATGATTGGTAAGTGCATTGAATTTAAAAAAATATATATTTTGTTAAGTGCAATACATGTAGATCTGAAAACTTCCTGTAAAATAGTTTATTTTATTTTTGCTATAATGTTATAGAATACAAGTATTGTAGCAAAGAATGTAATTTTTAATATTGATTAGAATGCATAAAATATCTTATATTGCTTTAAAAATTAATTTGTAATTTCCAATTTTCGTGAAGTTGAGTGGAACAAATAAAATAAGTAATGACTAATTTAACAGAAATTTAAGACACGCAGTTTAGGCACAATGCATACAGTTTTCATATAAATTACTTTCATTTTTTGCCTATCCAAAACTGATACAAGTGCCAAAGTAACAAACCTCAATTCCTTTCCTACCACTGATACTGGCACCAGTGCCTAACACCTTCAAATTGAAATCAGGTCCTAGGGTCAATCCAGTATCCGCACTCAATCCAAGGGTTCCTCCGACTGATAGAGGACCGGGTCCTAGTTTTCCACTAACTTCTCCCAAAGTTGCTTTAGCCATTGCTCCAACACCTTTCTTTCCCGCATAGGCTGCAAAGATCAAAATAATCAAATAAGATTTTGTTTTTTGATTATCTTATTAAACACTTATTGATTTTTAAATGTATTGGTCACCATTAGCTCCTGCTCTTGCAAAACTGGCAGAGCCTTGAATCCAGCTATTTTCACTACTTGCATGGGCATAATGAGTGTTTACTTCAGCACCAATCGGTGTGGGCAACGATGAAGTTAATGGATAGCCAATAAGGCATACTAAAACGAATAACAGGACTGCTTTTGACATGGTTAATTGGTGATTTTTTTAGTAAGTACTTCCTCCGAGATCTCAGTTTATAAAATGATGATGCAAACCACTAGCGCCTGAGCATTTTATATGATATGGTTAGTAATATAAGAGAAGGAAGATGTAGAAGAATAATTGAAAAACGTTTTATGCTGAATTATGTTAAGTATTTCGCTAAGAACAAACCAGGTAGCAAAATATACTTTGGTGGACTAAATGCCACTCTTCTACAATACAGGGTTTTCCAAGAATGATTGATTTTGAACTTGATAAAATTATGATAACCCGATTCCTTGGTAAGTAAGCTAACCCTTGACTTGGAACTTGGAAGAGAGAAGCACGAGCTTGTTCTTCAAATGTCTCTCAATCAGTGTGGATGAGGTTTGTCTTTTGTATGCTTTAAACCGGCTACCTTGTAAAGTTTACCATTCAAAGTAAAGGGTGATCAGGTTATCTCATGATCTTGTGAAAACCTAACAAATACTGTGTAATATGTTCATTGATGATGACAGCTTTATCATAAGTGTATGATTCGTGTGATAATAGCTTCTTTAATGAATTTAAACAAAAAACCTTACTATAATTGTTAATGTTCTTAGTCCCTTTTCCTCTAAAACTTAAAAAAAGTGCTCCGCAAGAGACGAAACAACTAAAGTGGAAATAGAAGCAAAAATCGTTTCTGATCAGGACCTTTGGGCTTGGATTATTATCAGTGAAATCAAGTGTAACAGTTGACAGAAGCAAATCAAGCATATGAAATTTCAAACTATAGACAATGATGCAGTTGAGGGTTTGTTTTGTATGAAAAAGTGAACATATTAGATTACTTAGTATGTCCGAGAAACATTTTAATGGACGAAATGAAACCCTGAATACATCAAACCCACTTTTTATCTGCAGTGGCTGGCAGTATAGCTACAGTATTTTATGTAACTTTTGACGTTTAAATATTACTAAATTGATCATTGCAGTCGACTTAAAGCCTACTAAAAACTCGACCATCTCGTAGTATACGAAACTGTGACATGGTTGAAATGAACAATAGAATACTTCATGCAACATGTCCAGGTATCAATTACATAGCTATAAAATTTCCATGAAAACGGCACATTCGAAAGCTAACAGAATATAAACCCCTTCAGCTAGCTCATTCATTAAAACAGTTGTGACAAAGTAGATTCATATAGGTGAAAATGAAAATCCGCTAAAACGACCGTGTAAGAGAAATTCCAAAATAAGATAAGAGAAAATTATTTCGATCTCCAGCTTATCAATGAGTTTACTTTTGCTAATTACGTAATTATTAATTATAATGCAATGCTACTATGGGAATAGTGTCAACTGATAAATAAAACATGAATTCAACTCCCAACTGGTTTTGTATTTTTGGTCTGCTAATAACAATAACGAACTCGCACATTTATTCCACACAACAAAAAATGTATTTTATAATTAAATAGCTATAAACTTAACGTAATGTTTATTAGTAAGCAGCATATTACATAGGTACTTTCATAGTTCACGCATCCTTTCGTTGCAGGTAATTGAATTGCAGGTCGGTAACAGTCAAGGTCAGGTCAATAATCTTTTACCAGTATATTCCAAAATGATGAGAGTTCTCATCCACTCTTACTCCAGTTTCCTGAAAAGCTCTTCAGCAGGAATCTTACGAATGGTCATGTTAAATGTAAGATCTGGATATGGCTCCGGACAGCATGGATAGTGTTTCTCATTTCGTTCTCCAGTGGTGGAAACGATTTCGAATCCTGATGAATTGTGCAGTTGAGACAGATCCAATGCATTAGTCTGAAAAAAAATAATAATTTGCGTTTTCAGCCATGCTGACATCAATTAACTCGACTTAACTTGAAATATATTTTCAAGGAATACACATAGTTTCAGTTTACCCCATTGTAAAACTGCAGATCAAGTACATTCCCATCAAAAGTCCAGCTGCCGAATTTCATGAAGCATTTTTGATCACCGTATGGATGTTTTTTCAAGGTGAGTTCACATTGAGAGGTCATTTTGCATGGAGGCACAAAAATTATAGCACCCGAGGGGAATACCACCGTGTTGGAGTCCCAACAGTTGATCATGTTCACTGACTCAACAAACAAATGGACATTTAAAAAAATTTAATTAATAAAATAATTCTTACGAATTGCTTGCGGACCAATTACCTGGATCAGCACTAAAAGAAGGAACACAAAAAAATAATTACATGATTATTATAAATTAGTACAAAATACACTTTTAAGTTTGAAGCCTATCTACCTGTTATATAAAGTGACATCCGGTTTCCATAGAGCACTAGAATCCAATCTAAGGACCTCAACGCCACCATAATCTTCCGGTTTCCATGAGAGACGGGTATCTTTCCAAGACTGTAACCAAAATTGTGAAGGTTTAAGGTACTCAACAAAACAATATTTGTGGGGAAAGTTTGTATGATAAGCATTTATTTTTTTGTCGTACATATCTGAGCCAGACATAGCTTTCAATGGCGTTCCTTTCTTCACGCTAGATTGGTAAAAAGATTTTTAATTAAATGCAACTAATTCTTCAACCATTTCAAATCAAACACTTGTCCCAATTCGTATTTCTGCTTACGACTCGGAAGTCGATGAGGCAAACTCCAAAATCCAGCTTGACATCGTCAGGATTGACTCGCTTGTTATATTTTGTGAGTATATCGGTCATCAGTCTTGTCCTGTCTTGTTCAGTTCCTTGAGTTTTCATCTTGTTGAGGTAGTCAATAGGTGCTGGTGTTGTGCTGGTGATAAAATTCTCGTGAGAGTCAGACATTGCCTCCAGAACTTTATCAATTTGGTCGGCATCCAGGCGAAGACCTTGGTCTGGCTGTGGCAGACCTAATGAGAAATCATTAATCAAACAAAGTAGTTCAACGAATAATCTCGTTTCGTTAGGTAATAAAAATTGTAATCATTCTATTTACCTGACACTGCCAGAAAGCAGAGAGCACTTGCAACCAACAGTGACTTCATGATGATTTTTAAAAAATATTAACTTTCAGAGGAAATGAGTTCTGGAAAATTGCAACTTTTCTTGGATGACAAGTTAAAATATTTCTGCTTGGACCTCGTTGTCCAAACAAAGTGAAAGCTCATCAGATAAATTGCACATCCTTTATAAACTTTGGACACTCGACAAAATGACGCGCAGTAATTTCCATAATTTCTCTCATCATAATCATGAACAGTTTAATTTGAAACTACTGCGTTTCTCTTGCTCTATCATCTATCACATCACAGTTAAATAATCATATGCGCTTCACATGATACAAGATTTAAATACGCATGAAGATGTCCACATAAAAAACTGTTGTAATGGCTGATGGCTCTGTTCAACCAGAAAATGCATTGGATCAAAACTGATGACTTCAACTTCAAGTTAGCAGACAAGTAGACAGACAGTATGGTACTGTTGGAATATCATTATTTATTTCGTTATTTTTCATTCTTCATAAACCGACGATTTGTCCATTTTGTCTATGATGAGATCGTCAAGGATTCTAATGGCTCGGGTCACAAATCATGACCTTGAAATCCTCCTCCGGTCATTGTAAATCTAAAAGTGAATGCAATGCAGGCAAGTACAACTTTGTAAGCAAATGCATGTATGTAGCAATGTAGCGATAGAAACAAATTGTTGTGCATTTGTTCTACAACAATTTTTCCAGCAAATCATTCCCAACTAAAATATGTAAGTACCTAAGCTATATATTATATAAGCTATATATAGGAAAGATTTGCTTGTTGCATGCACAGTCAATTTAACAGAGCAATGAGAAACAATTGATACTCATTATTTCACAGTTTCCAATTCTCTATGGTGTCATGTCATCCCACACTTGAGAATGATTTACAAGTAATTTAGGCCGCACTTAGATTTTGTCATGGAATCAAGTACCATTATGCATGTTCATGGTGGAAAATTCGTAAAAAATGCATATTATACTTGGGTAGAAACTTAACTACCTTATTTATGACAAGATGTGGCTATAATTTAGTTGATTCCTGTGCAATCGTGGATAGCCTAACAAAATATTTGATACAAAGAAACATTACCATCTTTTATGTTTCATTAGGAATCAGTAATAAAAAGAAAATTTTGATTTGGCTGTTTTTCAAGTTGAAAAGCTGGGTTTTTCGCATGTGGGTATTCAGTTGAACTTGGCTATCTATGCTGGACTAGTAGCTGGAGCTGGACTATGTATATAATATTTCACAATTTTCACCAAGTTCATAAATACATTTCGCATTAATGTGGAATGAATATGCTATATGCTATAGTTACTTGTTACTTCACTTAAACATGAATGTTTCTTAAAGACCGTGATGCACTCGCACTCCTTTCAATAATGAACTTGGGCGCTAGCTAAGCTATTGAACTCTAAAAACTTGTTTGTCAATATTTTTGCTAATTCATGGTAGAAGTCCAATGTATTTGCGACACCCGTCGTTTATGTGAAAAGCGTTCATGATAACCAGCTAACCTTTCATATCTTTACTTAATCTTCACCATAACGCTTTTTCTGCTAAAAGTAATTAATGATTCATGTATTCCATGCATCTGAATTGCATGGGGGCTTATAGAGACTGGTATTTATGACATGACAAACTTCTGGTATAGCCGCATAGCGATTTGTCTTATCCCCAGTTAGGCGCTAACTAACTAGCGTAAATTTGTTCATGTATTTCAGTTTTGAGCTAAATACGCCGTAATCAAACTATTTTTTGACTTAACTCTACTCAGTCAACAAGTAGTTGCTTATCCTCCTTCTAAAATGGCATTAGCCAAACACAAATCTCAATTTTTTTCATCAACTAAAAAGTTTTTATTTCTACTCGTTTTCATATTTCATGTTTCCGAGAGTCAGGTCTCCAACGATTTGAAATCTTGTGGAACAATATTTTCAGAGGCAAATTCTGTCCACATTACCTTTCCATTAGACGATGGAGATAAGTTCAGTGACATGGGAAGAGATTTTAGAGTTTCAAAAACCGGATGGAATGAACCACGCTCCGTCGCTGTCGAGGAGGGCTGTAAAATTAAGACATGCAATGATACCAAGCAGGATAGAACTTGTGACACTTTAAATAGTGGCTTTCACTCTGTTACGGAAAATCCTTTTATTAAAGACATCACATCTTTGAAATGTACTTGTCCAAAGGTAAATTCAGAATAACTGGTTGCTTAAATGTTACTCTATTCCTTTAAATAAATTTTATTGATGCTCATCTTAAAACTGATTACTTGCTTACAATTTTATAGAATTGCAATTGCTCCGACATTCACATAAAAAAGTCAAGCTGTGGAAGGGCCTATCTGGAAGGTGGTTGCAGTACCTATGGTGCATTGTACTCCGACCTTAGTCAAAATTCGATACAAGGCGATGTGTTTCCAGAAGATTTTAACAGTAAGGTAGAAGCAATTCGATTGCGCAAGGGATGCACGGTATCTATTTATTCGGAAGAATATTTTGAAGGGGAAATGACATTCATTGACCAAGAAATAGTTGAGGTGAAATATTGCAAACTTAAATACTTACTGATTTATATTCGAATTAAAAAAATATTTGCCATAATATATTGCTTTGTAGAACTTCAATGGGATCATTGGATCTTACGAGTGCCAGTGCAACGACTCATTATATGAACCAAAATCTCGACCTCCACGACCAGAGACCTGTAAGTTGAAGACTTAAGTTGAGTAAAAAAATGTGATGATAATAGGTATCATTATAAGCAAAGCATCATGAATCCATGCAAAATATTAAAATTCAAATCGGTTGCAGACCCCCAACTTATCGACATTCCTACATCCATGAATGATGTAATCCAAATGCTTGGAACAGACGACTTCAGTACACATCCAGGATTACGTGCTGCTCGCCAATCCTACATAAACGGGCGGAGTTCAAAAAATGCGTATATTTTACTACTTGGTTCCACTGACTCTGGAAAGCATAGTGCGGTAAGGTTAATTTTTTTCTAACCTGATAAGTTTAAATTTATGATAACTTTGACTATTCATCATGACCTTCTTGTTTATTTTCATTCCAGATAAACTTGTTATTCGGCAATATAAACGCAACTAATGACGAGGATGATTCTTCATCTAAAATTCGGTATGCCATACAATCAGAGAATGTGAAGTTTAAATATCTTAGGGAAATTCCTTAAAATCTAACGGCTTTGGCACTTTTTTTTTAGTGAATTCAGAATTCCCGTCCCAATTGATGAGCTTGGCATTGCCAATTCCGAGTTACGAGTCATTGACATACCAGATCTTGGCGACAGACGTGGATCAATACAAGATGCCAAAACCTTGGCAACACTGGAAAATTATCTGTCCATGCATGAGGAACTCAAAGACAGAATTCCAAACGCGGTTCTTATCTTCTACCCTTTCAACGACAAGAAATTTGAGAGTATGGGTACCGACTTCGTCAAAATGATTCGACGCTTTGATACATTCACCGACCGAATCACTGGAATCACTGACGAAAACTTTTCCAACATAATATTTGTCTTTACTCACTTATGCTCCGAAGACAAAATGACTAGGCGTAGACCACAAGGGCGGATAAATAAATTTGAAAAAATCATTCAAGACTACACTCTATTCCCACGCCCAACGCATATTGTCGTTGCTGAAAATAAAGCAGAGGAACTCGGGCTGCCAATGGTCAATGGTTACTTCAAACTACCAAACAACGAGTATTATCCCCGGAATCTATTTGAGAAGCTGGATCTTGTGACGGAGAAAGGGGGAGACCCTATTGGACAGGGAGTCTTCAGAGCAGCATTTAGAGACTCTGAGGACTTTAATGTGACTTTGAGCTCTCACTACTCTGCAGATTCCGATCAGGTGAAAAAGTACCTGAGTATTTTCACAGGCACCTACTGCACTTTCCCTGGATTGGTCAACAAGACAGAGATATTCCAGGTCCTTGAAGAAACATGGGAAAACAAGGTAGATCCTCAGTTACGCCAAATGCGCCCACATTCTTTGGAAAATCTTCAAAGGGCGCTTAGTGATCGTAACATTAGTAGACTGGAAGATGTTCCAAGGACAGACACAGACATTCTCAAGTTATTAATGAGCATCAAAAATGATGATGCAACTCGCGCATTGCTATGGGAAGGTCTTGGTCTAAAATCACCCAAATTTCCGGTAAACACAGTAGCCGGATACAGCTATGACGTATTTAATGATATGTCACTACCCATCTCTCCATTTAAGCTTGATGACCTTCAGCACTCAGACACAGGCTTCATGATTCCCAAATCCCTCACCTGTAGGCTCGATCAAGACACGAAAGATCACTATGAGTTGTTCAATGAGAAGAGAGAATATCTCCAGCACCGATTTCACAGCCTTGGAATTGATGGATTCGTCATCCCCATAGATAAATTCACAGACATGTTAAAGCCCGGATTAAACATGAAGAGCGTTTCAATGAAAAATGATAGCTGCATTGTAACCGCTGCAAAGGATTTTCGAATGTTTAAGTTTTTACTAAATGACAGATTTAATTTGGCAGATGAGTTTATTGCGTCAGTGGAAGAGCTGACGCCATTCAATGACACAGACCCGGGGAATGTGGAGATTTGGAAGAAGTTTTTAAATACATATGGCACCCATGTAGTAAAATCGGTTTACGGTGGGGGCTCCATAGTTATCAAATTGGAAAGTGGGGGAACGTGTGATACTGAGTTTTTTGAAACCGTGGACCATATTCTTTTCAATCTTGAGAATAATTTGTTACTTGAGCTAAATGAGAGAAATGATTCAAACAAAACTATACACGATGTTAACTCATTTATAATGCAGTCCATGACATTTATTGGTGGCACTCCTGACAACGACTTTGTCGACATCAGTGAAATGCCAGCTACTGAACTCAGAACGACTTTTAAAAATTGGAAAAAGTCACTGAGATTCAATCCTACCATATTATCAACCGAAATGAGACTAGAGCCGATAAGCCTAGTTGTGAGAAAAATGGGTCATAATTACACAGAGGAAATAGAGAGAGCGACAATGCTTCTTTTCAACTCCAGCTTTGTTTATGTAGCAACACCTCCTAAAAACAAGAATGGTCCAGGACCTGACCGAGATAATACTCCACTTATGCCAGTATCGCTGTCCACAAATTCAAAAGCAGAATTTGACTGGGAAGAGGTAGTGAAAAAAGTAATTGTCCCTGTTGTGACCACAGTGATTAAAGATAAAGGAAGTGCATTTCTGAATCGTCCTGTGTCTGAAAAGTTTGTCTCAATTCTAGATCATGCAGGGGTAAAGGTGGAAGCAAAGGATAATGCTACAATTAAAGTAAGCGATATTGCTAGAACCTTTTTTAGTTTTTTTAATGATTCGGATGAGGACTAATTTAGAACTCCAACTTGTAAGAAATTCGAGGTAATAAAAATATGCATGTAGATACTTGAGTTCTCATTATCGTTAGTTTGGTTTAAAAAATACTGCTGAAGTTAATAAAGCAAAATTAAATAACATAAAAGATTTAAAAAATTAAAACTCCGAAGGAATCTGTTGAAATATTTTATTTATGATAGATTTCCTATGTTGGGTCTCCTTCATGGAGCCCTTATTAATTAGGCGAGAAGAGCATACACTTCTTGCGCAATAGCCTCAGCTTTTGCATATGAAGCATAAAAAATGTCACGGATTTGTCCAGAGGCTCCAGTTGAGAGTTGAGCGAGTTCATCCTGGAGATCACCCTGTACTCCTGCGAGGATATCCTTTAGCTGGCCAAAAAGAGTTTCTGCTTGACTAACGGTTAATGTTTGAGCGTCAATCGCAGACTGGGCTTGCTGAAGAACTGCGGTAGCTTTCACTGCAGCGGCATCCAATTGGGATCCAATGGCGCTTCCAACTGCGGCATTATCGTTGTTAGCGATTGTCTTGATCTGGCTGAGAGCTGTGCTCACAAGGTCACGGACTTCTTCAACCTTGCGTCCAACAGCTGGATAATCTGGAGCAAAGGTATTTGGTTTGGAGGAAAGAAGGGCGTAAATTTCTTGGGCTGTCCTTTCAACGGTGTCGTATGAATTGTAGAAAATGTCACGGATTTGGCCTGCAGCTGTGGCTGAGAGTTGAGCGAGCTCATCTTGAATGTCGGCTTGAACTCCGGCGAGGATGTTTTTCAGATCACCGAAAAGTACCCGAGCTTGGGGCTCAGTCAGATTTTGGGCGACAATGGCAGATTGGGCTTCCTCGAAAATGGAAGTGGCCGCAGCTGCAGCGGCGTCCAGTTGGGATTCAATGGCGCTCCCGACTGCGGCATTGTCTGTGTTGGCGATGGTCTTCACTTGACAGATCCCAGCGCTGACAATTGTACGGATTCCGGCAACTTTACGGCCAACTGCGGCATAGTCTGGAGCGTTGACTGTGGAAAATTCGTGGGAAGTTGGCAATAGAAGATATTTGCAAATAAAAATTATTACTATGAACTATGAGTTTGATATCAACATTTTGGTGTTCTTACCCGCTGCTGTACTGCACGAGGCAGCAAAGCAAGCTGCTACTACAGTAAACGCGATGATTGAATTCATCTTGATTTTTGGGAAATGGGTGTCAAATTTATAATCAAGGGGACTGGAACAATTAAAATGTAGTGTAGTCAAGTAAATTGTTTGGTTTTATACTCTGAAATTAGAGATTTGTTCAGGGAATCAGTGAGTTATAAGTTTCATATCAAGGGAGTAGTGAAGTGATGCATAACGTACATTAACAATGAGTCCTTATCACAAAAATCATTGAAGTATCATGATAAGATCAGGTGCATACATGACAAAATGCAAATTGTCTGCACACAAAGTTATGATCCAGATCGGCACGTATTTATGTTGATTTGATTGATATGCATGTCATGTCATGTTACATAAAATTCATTTATGTCTAGCTCGAAAAAAAGTGGATAAGGATGGAATGGAGACGTGACCACTTGAACGTGAACGAAGGGTGCAACCCCAAATATTATACAACTACCAACTACCGTATGCCGTGTCTCCAGTCAGTCTCCAGTCTCCACGGACAGGATGATAAAAGTAGTAGCTATTTACCCTGAATAAATGCATACGGAAGCTAACAACTGAACAAAGGTACCGAATAGAGTGGCATCAGTGGCATGGCATGATGTTGATGCGTTGCAGGATTGATGGGTAGATGCATTGCTGGGTTGTTTTGGTTGATGAATTGCAGGGTTGATGGGTTGCAGTTGCAGTGCAGGGTTAAAGTTTTGATGCATTGATTTTTTGAATGACAATTACGGAATGAAAGGTTAAAAGGTTTGAATCTGATTTTTTGGCAAATCTTGATTTCCGTGTTTTGCTTGCTAGCTGTGTGAAGTAGTTCCGCGTGCATAATGGGCCATGGGCTTTCCTCAGCAGGGAGCAGCTGATGTATGATGTAATTCATGTGATGTATGAAATTAGTGGTGCTCGTGCTCGGGCTTTATAAATTTTTAATAGAAAATCGTACTGGGACATAATTTATAAATAATTAATGAAGCATAATATTGTGGAGCGCGCTTAATGATCTATACGTGGTAAGAAAATCATCAACTACAATTAGTTTTAAATTAAAAAGTGTATATGTATAGAAGACATTTTGGTGGTGTTTGGGTGTGTGTTGGTTGGTGTAGACTGTAGAGCATGTTGTTTGTTTTTGTGTTGTGACGAAAGTGGAAACAAAAACATGTGACGAGAGTAAACAATACTGTGTGTTTGTTTAAGTACCTTTAAAAGATTTCATAATTTCAAATGTCGCAGTCGATCTCCTCAAAAGTAAAGACGTTTTTTAAGTCCGTGATGAAGCCATCACCTGCAGCTGTTTTTCAAGCTGTTAAGGTAAGGACGTTCACCGTATCCGGCATTTTCCATATACTTTTATTTTAATACTAATTATAATAATGCTTTAATTTGCAAATAAAATATATGACTCTGAGTCCTCTGAGATATAGACTGTAAAATCTGATCAAAGTGGTTTATTTCTAATTATGAACAGTCGCTGAAGCCACATGTTCCCATGATCAAGTTTCGATATGGCGAAGGTATGATAAGCTGGACATTTTTAATACTAATATATATTTGGACAAAGTACGCTGTATTTCTATTTCATATCCATCAATTGGTGTGTATCATAATCGTATTTTATGTTCCACCTATATAGCTGCGGGTATGGCAGGTCACTCTCCCTCAATCAGTGCTGCAGCGCCTTCTGCAACCTCGTTAGCTTCGCGGGCTGCTCCTTCCAAAGCACCAACTAGTCCTACAAAACCCAATGCCACAATCAAGTTACCTACAATCGAGGACTGGCAGTTACCCTTACGATACCGACGGCGGCCAATTGACGAGGTGGAAGTTGAGGCTATTAATGTAAGCACCTGTTGTCTTTTGTGATATCTTATTTAAGAATCGAAAACGATATTCGCTAATAAATTTAATATAGGAATTAGAAAGGATTATTTTATCCGACAACTAGGTTGTAGGTTAGGTTAGGCCCGAAACCTTTTTGAAACTTAACAGCAGTGCTTAAATCCTTACTCGTGATTAATTATGTTTCGTTTTCTCAATGTTTGATTTACAGCAAGGAGGAAGGTACTAAACTAGGAGTCGCCATGCGCCAGAAGTAGTAATCTGAAGAGCTCCCTTCGTACGTAGTAAAAAATCATTTGCTATTTGTTTTCGTCATACGTGAAACGCCACAAAATATTCAAAATCAATCGTGTAAATCAAATCAGTGTTGATGTTGAAAAGGACAGCGTAACGGCAGGTACATTCTTTGTTGTACTATAAAAATGTCTAGATGTCACCTACGGTAAATAAAGTGATGAAATCAGTTTAGTATCAACTGTGGTTTTAACTTTAAAATGTCCTTTCCTGTCAAAGTATTATGTTAAACAGTCAATACTCGATTGAATGAATCCCGTATTTTAGATCTTTCTTTGTAGAACTTCAGTAAAATATATGTGCTCTGTGCCGAATTTTTGCCTTTTGCTTTGTTCGTTATACATTATTATTAATTATGGATTCGCGAAATTACTGTTTCCTATTGTAAATATTCATTCTCTCGTGGGGAGTTCACTCACACTTCGAAATTATTGCAAATTGCAAACATTTGTTTCAATTGTCACACATGTATTTACAAGCTTATTTTGCAACGCACACACAAATGTCATGATTCGATGCATTGCATAAGTTTTCATCCCATCCAATAAACAGGCTAACTAACTAATTAATTGATAGCAAATCCTGCGTAATAATAACTATGCATAATGCATAGCCAAAGTAAACAATAATGACAAAGATGTCTTCGTTTATGGAATAATCGATGATAATGAAGTGTCTTGAAATAAATAAAAATAACACAGGCAACTACTGACTTAAAGCTTTTACCAAAAACAGTTTATATTATTTCTTCAATAATAATACGTCGACGTTACAAGAAAATCTTTTTACTGCTATTACCAACTAATTATCAACCGTTTCATGGGTTTTAGAGGAAATGAAGAAATGTCAGTTTTGATGATTTGCATAATATGTTCGAGGCTACATATAAAAATCCGTCACCCATATCCACCACGGCTGCTTTCAGTATCCTTAAATGTTTACCTTATGTTTACGCACGTTAAATACCCCCACTCCTTTTTAAAAAGTTACTTACGTAATTCTCTCCGTAGCATACTCAAAATCAAAACTTAGATTTTTAGACAACAAACTTATGTAATTCAGGCGCAACTTTTTGCACTGACATGTCTATTTGAATTACAAATCGGGCACATTTTTTGTCTTGCATAGTTTTCTGCATGTCAGTAAAAGTCGATAATACAAGTTTCCAAGACAAGAATATATATATGCCTATGAACAATGCGCAACAATTAAAAACTAAACTAACTACATAATACTATTTCACTATGTATATTTAACATTTTTAAAACCCATGACATCTTTAAGTATGCCTAAAATCTAGATTCTTAATAACAACTAATTGATTACTAGGTATACATAATACATACGTATTGCCTATTATCGTTACAAAGGCAGAAATAAAATGAACACATTGAGTCCGCGACTCTGTTTAAGGTTATTATACCGTGAGGAGTTGGGTAATCATATTACTCGGCTTATCCTAACTAAAATTGGAAACAAGCAACCTGGTAAATTATCTATAGATCTGCAAACAATTAGTCTTTCTTAAATAACAAGATGAGGGAGACCAAACTAAGATGTAGGTTTTAGTTCCTCATTAAACAGCTAGGCTAACTGTTAGTAGGCATTCCCGAGCATCAGGCGTCAGGTAGAACATGGAAGTAATGTACTTATTCAGCTAACTCTTATTTTCATTCCTGATTTCTCTGCTCGTTAAGTTCATGCTCCTTTTTCAAGTTAACTATAATTTCTTCGAGTTTTACAGAGTGAATGGTGGAGGAAGGGGTGGATGGAAAAGGCAAAATAGTGTTGATAACTTGATGACTGTCACCATTGATACTAGACTTCACAACGTCAATAATACCATCATCTTTTTGTTCAACTTGCTCATCTTCTTGCTTGACTTCCAGCTTGACTTGTTCTTTTTCGTGTGGAGGCAGCGGCAACGAACTTGAAAGATCCAAAGGAACACCATAAGAAGTCTGAGGCTGCTCTGATGAGATGTCTACTTGATTAGATGAGGAGGAGGGGCGCCTTTGATGATGATGAGGTAACTTGTCTTCGTCATTCACTGTAAACTTTGGTTTCGGAATTTCACTCTCGTCACTGCTCGAGTCGTCGTTTTGATTGGCGGGTCTACGTCTTTTCCGAGTGTTTCGTGGCTTTATGTCTGCAACCTTCCCTTTTCTCTCTTCCAACAAGGCCTTCAGTTTCGTCAGGGAAGAGGCTAGAAATACCAGATTAATGATTGCTAGCAGTGAAGTTTTATATCATTTGTATTGTAAGCCTGTTGCTTTGACTACTTGCACTACCTGAAATGGTCCAATCCAAATTTTTGGGAGTGAGTCCCATTTCTTTACTCCGTTTGATATGTCTCGTGGGATCAACCTCGGGAGTATATGGTGGCACTCGAACACCCAACATTGTTGTTAGCTTTTGGAGAACTTTGTCAACTTGCAGGTGAATCACGAGATCTGCTTTTTTGTGCTAAAAGAATATTAATGATAACGAAAAAATAAAAGGATGTACGTAATCAATTATTTTATTCGACGTTTTTTCCATAATATCAATTACTTACGTGTTTTGTAGTTTGGAGATTGACAATGACCATTTTCCCACCATTTCTTTTCGCTTTGGCACGAAGAGGAAGATTTCCGGCAGGCACGATTTGCAAAGTTGTGCCCAAACTGATACTCAAGTCCGACAGTCTAGAGAATTATAATATAAACTTAAACTTATTAAGAAAAATAACCCCAAAACTCACCAAGTGACAATATCCAAACTTACTCGGAATGCATTTCAGCCATTTCTAAATCACGGTCTGGAAGATTATGTTCCCAATCCAGGATATTATCATGAAGTTTCCCCCGGCAACGTCTTCCACCAGCTTTGACCCACGGACAGTCTACGCCCATTTCCTTCTGACCCACTGTAGGCACTGCGCTACCTTGAATAAATTGTCTAGCGACAAGAGAATTAAAAATACCAAGTTACACATTACACATACTAATTATAATTGACGATAACGATAACTAGTAGATGGCACAAAACAAAAAATTTAACCTGTCGCAGTAGGAGCATTGTGCCACAAACATATTGCCATGCAATTCAGACATGTTGGAACGTTTCAGACCCGACCTCAAATGAAGACCATCGATATTCTGACTAATGACATATTTAACAAACCCTAGAAAAAAAGAAAGTTGTTAAAGTATTATAAAGAGTTATTCCTAATTGATTACATCTGACCAATTAACAAGTACGCAAGAACGCAAGTACCTGACTCGATGAGAGCATTTATAGCCATGTGAGTAAATGTAGGAGCTGCAAGATCAAATGAAACATTCATTTTCGGTTTTTCCCCCTTTTCCTCCAGTGTCCAAACACCTTTAGGTCCTGAAATTTTTAATTTAATTGCTTAGTTGATGGCGCTGACAATGACCATGCCTTACATAAGACAAAATCTTACCTCGGAAATCTGGGATGCCTGCCGACGTCGATATACCGGCACCTGGTAGATTTAAAACAGGATCAGGTTATATTTCGAGTTTTAAGAACCATTTTTAACAATTTATAAATCGAGTAGCAAAATATTTGATTGTGGCTGATGGGTATGTTTTTACCTGTGTGCACAACCACATGCTTGGCTGCCTTCACCCATTCCACTAATTTCTCAATTTTTTCATCCGCTGTGGCCGGATCATCAAAAATCTATATGAGAAATTAAAATAGCTAAGTTACTTAAGTAGTCTCCTCCGTCATCAAGCTCATTAGAACTATAGTTACAAGGTTTTTGTTGCTAAGCAATTGAATAGTAAATTTGCAATAATTAATTATTATATCACCTCAGGTAGTCCAAGTTTCCCCTTATTTTCATAAGGAGAGAGACCTTCTGCGTAATTGCAAGACATTCTCTTCAAAATTCAACAGTCAGTAGTAGTTTGTAGTTTAAAGGTGCATTCCAATTCCCAAAAATTCTATACAACCGAACCAGAACTACATTCAAGCGTCAGCTTTCGCAAAATTGAGATGATGATATATAAACCTAACGCTGAGTACCGTTAAACGTGGCAAGCATGAAACTCAGCTGTATAAACCACGAAACACAGATTTCAGGTCTTTAATTAATTCATATTTGACAATTTAAAAAATACAGCGGTAGTGGTTAGTAAACTGGCACTGCACTGGCACCCGTGGCTATTTTACTGACAAGAAGCAAAACACAAAACCCACACCAATTTTGCTTGGCTTTACAGAAGTATTAAAAAATTTAACGCTTCGCTAGCTACTTAATTATATTTTTATTGCTTTCAAGGTGCATAATGCAGTCCAACTATAATAGCTTCTCAATTTCAGCCTTTTGGCTTGTTTGGTCAGTTAAAAATCCTGCACGAAAAGTGGACAGCTGATACACCAATTTCTCCAAATTGTGTTTGTTTGAGCATTGCATTGATTCTTATTTTTTTGCTATGCAAGATTTTGTGTTTTGCTTTCGTCTAGTCTGCAGTCTGCAGCACCGGGTTCAGCGGAGAACCAGCAAAGTTCCAGCTACATATATCCGATGACCGTAATTCCAGCAGCACCAAACTGCACAAATCATGTTATCAAATTTGTTGCATAGAATTCAGTTGGTTATAGCGGTTCATCAAGAGACATGATGAGCAGCTTGAACAGGTAATTAATTACCTATAGCGACGTAGTACCTAAGAAAAAATGGAGTTCAAAATATAAGTAAATAAACCGATGTAATTCGGGATAACGACGCCGCTTGGGGATAACTGTCATGATATTGGTAGACAGCAATCATGA
>JAQIXW010000831.1:0-24199 GCA_034700685.1 Willowsia buskii
CTGGAAAGTAATACAAAGAACTATCTCTGAGTCTTCCTTCAGAAACGTGGACTAGTTTTGCTAGACTTGTATTTTTTATAGCATTTATATAGAACCACGGTCATATTTGTATCATTTACAACAAGTATAGTGCTCAACAATAATACAAAGCTCCATATAAGCATTTTCATAGAGTCCATTGCACAAAATGACTTGCTTTCCCCGTAAAATTATTTATATACTGTACTTTTTCTCGTTGGGCATATACATTGAACCAGACCAAACGACTTTTATTCTATGAATACCAACTAACCATGCAAGAAAATGAAATACCGTACAAAACTGAGCTTGCAGGGCATCGCCTAGCCACTTTCACCTCATACGAGGTATAAGCGTATAAAAGAATAAAGTACCATTGCAATATTTCTTGGAGTTTGGATTCTCCTTGCCAACTCATACACAAAAATATACGTTTATGGATCCACCGTCTCGAAAAAAACTGCACTCGACTGCTGTTTTCTTTCACCAAACAACAAAACACAATGAACGTGCTCAATTTTTCTGGGTATGAATCTTTCTATTTCTTCTACGACAAACATGAGCTGCAGTAGTAACTTTCCCAACCAGAAAAACCAGGGCCACTTGCTCACTCGCTCCCGCCAGTTCTCTCTATTCATAATTTTTACTTGTGTATATGTCCAAAAATACATGTTATTATTATTACATTTGTCTTTCCTTCTGTTTTTTCTAGGTCTGCTTCAGTTACTTGCCCCGAATGAGTGTTTTATATTGACAAGGATACTTGGTTGAGCGGCTTTACTCTGTTGGCGTGTGTGGTGGCGTGGCACAAACGCCTGGCCAGGCACGGTATTACAAGACAACAATAATAATAATATCTTACTTTTCTTTATATTTTCTTTTTACTTTTTCGGTTTCATGCTCTTATTTGATATATATAATGATATGTTGAGATATACGCTATACTATTTCCCTTCGAGTAATATATTTACAACCATTGTCTTCCTGTACATGTCTCAAGATATGTTGCACTCTTGCGTACTAAAAGAACAAGATTAAAATAAAAATATTTCAGTGCAAGTTCATATTCGCTATAGAAAATAAATATACATATAAATACGTTCCTTGCTACAATAGTGTTTATTGTAAAGAGTTTCGTTAAGAAAAATTGTAGACGTAGCCTAGTTTTTATCGCCATTCGGTGTTTGCTGAAAGAGGGTAGAACTGAAAGGAGAGAGTTGCAAGTTGACATAAAACCTCGTCGTAGAAGAAGCTCTCACTCAAAACATTTCAATAAGTGATAAAATCTGCAGTGCTTTTTTTCTTCGGATAGTTTATGTTTATACGTACACACACATTGGGTGAGAGATAAGTATAATCGGATTTCAAATGGCCTCGTTTTCTCGTACACTTGTCCCTCTTTTCGTCGTTTTATCATCATCCACAGCGGAGAAATTTGATGTGATGTCATGTGCTTAGGCTGTCTCTGTCTGTGTGCTTTTACTCATCGTCTTGCATTCCATCACAATGATTTTTTTGCATCCTATATATCGAATTCGAACCGAGCAATAAATGCTTACCTACTATTTTTGTGTTTGACCAAACAGAGAAATTTTGGTGATAAGAAAAGTGCTTCGGACTGAAGGAAGTGGAGATTATTGTTTATATGTACGAAAGCAAAAACACAAAATCGATTCTCTGCGAATTGGATTTTTGACACAAATACACTTGCATGGTATAGCATCGGTGACATCAGAAGTCTTCAATGGTCCTTTGAGCATGTACTCTTTTTTTCCGTCATTGTAAATAGTTCATGGCAAAAATGTAAAAAGTCAAAAGTTAGATTCATGCTGAGTTGGGAATTTAGTTAAAATGACAGTAGAGGTACAGTAGAAAATTTGGAACTACTAGATGTCTGTGCTTCAGCTAAAAATTGAACTGTTATTCTTCCAAGGTTTTTGTACATGAAATGGATGATTAACTCAATAAAGAATAAACAACCCAAGTGATGTCCTCATACACAAATTCAAATACTTTCTCATTATTTGACAAGATTAGATGATAAAGATTTTATGTGCGTGTATTATTAAGCCGCTAAACTTGGAGACCACTGACATGAGTGGACAGATACCATCCTTGATGTGTTTGCGTACTGTTAGGAATTCATAGATGAAGAAAATCAGCATTCCATCGTCCATTTTTCTCCGTCTCCGTATGAACTGTCTTGTCAACTTGCTTAATACTTTGAATATTTGTGACTTGAACGTATAATCACATAATAACAACAAAATAGGAGAAAAAAAAAAGAATATGAATACTATATAAAGCCCTTGTCTGCTTTCTGTCTAACTCTCTTGCTCTGCTCTCCATCTACATTATATAAAGCGATCAGCATGACACGAGGAAAGAAAAAATATAAGAAAGAAGTACAATAAAGCAAACGAAGAGAAAAAACACACGGCAACTTCATCGTCTATTCTCTCTATTTTCTTTGAGACAGTTTTGCTTTACCTCTCTTTCTTAAAAAATAAATAAAACTGTCCAACAAACTCTTTTGAGACAAGTACATAATTTTTATTAGTAACAAAATAAGAAAATGAAAATCCCACTATTAAATCCATTTAATGTCCGCTGTAAAAGACGTTTTCATAGTTACTCATGACGATGACGACCACGACGTTGACGACACAATGGATTTTTAAAAGAGAGTGAGCCGACGTGCGGATGAGCAATCATGGGGAGAGTCGGTGAACCCTTTGCGTTCGTTCGCTTGGATGGACATCACTTTCATGCTCTATGTATATGTCTGCTCATGGTCGGCAAGGCTAGCCAAATATGTATTATGTCGAAATCATGCCATCACATAACTTGCCCATATAGACAATGCCATAGCCATCATTCTGTCAAAGTGGATTTTTAAAATTCTATCTATATTCTAAGCAAGTTATTATTCATGTTACTGTGGCAATGAAGCGTACTACCTTTTTGTTTAGAAAAAATCATCATCGGCCTCTCATAAAAACACATTCAATTTTCCACTCACCATGCAGACTTTCTTTAATGAAGTATTGAGTATTATGGTTAGAAGTTGGGACTTGGAGGTACATAGAAGATACTTATAGTTTTTGCATTCTCCAACAAAAGCAAGAAACATTTTCGTTCTTTTGACAAGTGTGTAATACCGTGACACTGAGCGAACGGAGATGAGTAGGTAAACACTCGAAACGGACAATTTGCTCTGGGAAATGCTGAAAAAATGGAATATTTGGAATTTCTGAGTTGTAAACGATTGTGTTGGTTTTGTTTGCTCGAAATTGCTAGCTTATTAGATGACTGCATAGATTAGTCAATACGTAAAGTGTGTGCGTACAAACATCATTTCACATTTGCTACTACTTTTTTATGTGTCGGGATGCCAGAGAGGGAGAGGTAGAAGGGCTAGATAAAGCTAGAAACGAGAAGCACTATAGAAGCAGTAGACTTTTCGGCTGCCTCACCTGACGTTTTATGCACTTGTTTTATTGACTAGAGAGGGAAACTGTGCCGCCATGTGATTAATTTTAATGCATGTTGACATCCACTTTTCTACCTTGTTTATTACCAAAAAGATGATGACGATGAAATGCATACTTTGAGAAATATTTTATGTGCGAGTAAGAATGAGAAGGATATGGAGAAATGCCGAAAAGGATTTAAGGCTCATTACTCAAGTCAATTATGTAAATTATTCTCTGGCTATGAGACGACTCACTTGTCAAGCTAATGTAGATAAACTGGTGAAGCAGTAATTCCTTTTCTTAAAGTAGGGGCTTCCGCTGCCGCACTCCGCGTTACGCTACTAATTTCCATCATATAAAATGTACAGTAACCTGTTATTATTAGTCCACAAAAAAAACTTAATAAGGCCAGTACTATTTTCTACTTTGGGATTTGTAATTGTAATTAATTCATGATGACTTTTTGTACTTTAACAAATATTTTCTCATGGCTGCCATTACATTATTTTTTATGATTAAAAAGAAAAAGTTCCACAAGTATTTATGATGAAATTGAAAAAATCTTGATTAACTATCTGTCTAGTTATCTTTGTTCATTAATAATTAGAGCAATGTTGAGATTTCAGTGATGGTTTGGTGTACTCAAGACAAATACCCGAATTTTAAACAAATAAACACATCCTACATTCACTTCACTCCCTACCACCACTGCCATCATCTTTGTTGCAATTATTTAAGTACTGGCAACACACAAAACAGCCCAGTGTGACAGATCTATTCATTTGTTTGTAGAAAACCACTGGTGAGAAACTTGTGGTGATGTGTGTGATCCAAAATGCTCTCATACTGCATGGTATCTTTCTTCCAGTGTAAGAGTACTGATACAAAGTTTATAATTCAAGCATATCATCGTAAGATATACACCCCATTAAATTATGTAAGTCTTCAAATGTTCATAGCATACGCTTCTTTCTATCGCATATATTTCTAAGGTTTTTTGATGAATCGCCGTAACATGGAAATGTCTGCAAAATACTACCTCTTACACTTGATTTTATGGTTGAAAAGATATTGTGCACATCCAACTTCTCTTTCTTTCTCTCTCTCTGTATTTCCCCGACGAGAACCACCACCACTTACAGCACTTAGTCTTTCCACTAATCAAGTTGTATTCTGGTTTTGATGTGTGTCTTGTGGGGATGGGGAAAAGCTGCTGCTGTTTCTCTCTCCATCCTTCCACTTTTCTTTGTCCACTATATTTACCCCACATAGAAAGACTATAGAAGCTCAAAATATGTAATATACAGAAATACCACACACTTTCCTTCAGTAACGGGCACACAGTGAAGCGGAAATGCTTTATAAAAGCATATCTAGCATGTGCTTTCATACTCGAGAGATGTAGCACAGATACATCATTCATCAGATACAATATATCGACTTTATTATTGCTACATACAAAAATGACGATAGGCTTACAAAATAGATAATCACTCATATCAAGATATTTCCTTTCTTTCAAAAAGTATCCCTTCTTATTTCTTACCATGTACTACTACTGCGTTCAAAGAACAACTGACACTACTACTACGACTACTACTACTACTACTGCTTCTGCAGCTGCTGCCTCAGATTCTTGTTAAAGTAGGCTCGTCGTGGTGGTGGCAGCAGTGGTAGCCGTTTTACTAATATGACGTCTTGCCAATACTTGCTCGTTTCCAACTCCTTATATATAGTCACCCACAACAGCATACGATATAGAGTGAATAAAGGAGAAAAAGAGGCGACCCACATGACACGACTTTTCTTTCTCTTTTCACTTTTTTCCCCTCGTGTTCACTCACTGAGACGAGGAAGAGGGAATAAAGGAAAGATTGTTGGCAAAAAATAGACGTAGAGAAGAGCAGCTGAAGAGATCGAGAGAATCTAAAAAAATGTATAGACGAAGATGAGTTGAGTGAATGAGTTTGGAGGCAAATCCATCCATGTCGGAAGTAAAGGATAACGTGAACACACACACATACAGACATTCAATATATACCGATATTATTATGGCTGACTTTATCTATGCTTATGTTCAGTGGGTACGTACATTATTGGAAATGACTATTTTTCATGGGAAAGTATCTACACGGTTATTTCACTAGTATTCTTCAGGGAATACATTTTCTCTTGTTCGATTGCAAGATGAATGTGTTACGGTAGTGGTGGTGGCGGTGGTAGTAGAGATGCAGTATCTATCCTTTTTTGTTTGGCTTCCTTAGTTCTCGTACGTACCGTTATATTCATAAAAATCAACTATAACCAGAGAAATTCATACAGGGGATCTTCAGGTTCAAAATATATTCCCTGATATTTCTCCATCTAACTTTACGCTCCTCTATTCTCTTCTACGCAACCTGCAACCACAGTCGTGCAACGCAATGTGAACAAAGAAAGAAAATAACTATGCATGCCAATATAGATAGAAAAAAGGAAGGAAATTCGAAGGAAATAGGAAATGAGAAGTGAAAGCAAGCAAGCAAAATAATAGGACAAGGTAAAAAGATGAAGTGACTTTATTTTTTCTTTAAAAAGGAACAGAGTTTCATGAGGTGAATATCCATTGTAAAATTATGCATGTGTACACATTACGCATGCATCAAAATCACAGCATAACGCACATACACACTCGCAAAGGGAAAAAATATAACCTCTTATGCGACTTTCAACAAGGCTATAAAGTAAAATGTAAGTAGTAATGCATATTAAATGAGAACATGATGCATTTCCTTCCTTAAACATGACTCTAGTGACGTCAAAGCAGTGGAGAGCACCACAGACGTCGAGGAGAAAAGTATGAAATACTTGTTATGTAAGACAGGAAAGTAGTTTTCTCTTGAAAAAAAAATGTAAAATTGCATCAATCTTCAATCCATTCCAATTCATGATATCACTACACATTTAGTCATAAAGGAATGTATGGAGTGGAGAAATGTGCTAATCTTTTGCCCTTCTTGAAGGGAAAAAAACTTTTTTCAAGTCACTTCCATTTTTCTACTTCTCTTTCTCTCTCTCTCTCTCTTTCTATGTCCTCCTCCTGTCTACAATGTGCAGTCACGCACAACAAGGGCGAGCCTATAAATACTCAAAAATACATGCTACATGAAATTACTACTACTATCTACATCAAAAACGTACATCATCCTTGTATGTGTATGTTTATGAAATGCTCACATCTCATGTTTCGTCGTCCCATCAAATGCATATAATCCTACAGAGAGAAGAAGAAAGAGTGAAACGAGAAAAAGTAAAAGAAACACCGTCAAGAGAGTAATATTAAAAGACATTGAAGAAAATTGGCTTGCAGCAACCTGCACTAGGTTTTCAACTGTGATCACCATCATCATTGCGATGAAATTCCCAACAAAAATCTAACTTTTGCTACAGATTTGGGGGGAAATGTATAAAGTTGATATGCAGGAGAAGTTTAATATGTCAGTCTGTATATCCTAAAGTATGTTTTATAGTCTTGACGATGTATCATCAACCAGAACGAGAAAACTAATGGCAAATTGTAAAATCCAAAAATAAAATCACCACTATTGCCTTTTTCTCATTTTTGCAACGTTGTTGTTTTCTTTTAGTAAAAATAGATGAAATCTTTTCAGCTTTCTTTTGCTATTTTCCATTTTATGACAGCTATTCTGTCGCAATCCTCTTCGTGATATTCGTGTTACCTTGTGTTCTACTGTTTGCATTCTTGTGGAATAAAAATAAGAATAGTTGCAATAATAATAATCTACATACTACTGCTATATCATCAAAAAGAGGGATTTAATGCTAAAAATAGACAACAAAAATCCTACCACCTATAGTGCTACCACCATTACATAAAAACTTTTGCATAAAATGTGAATTATCTTCGTGTTGAGCTAAGGCTTCACTTTACAATTTGAATAAAACAGGAAGGAGTTTTTGCTTTCATTCTTGTTTTTGTTTAGTGGTGTATGATGATGATGATGATATAAAATTATTATGTAGATGGATATATAACATGCATCCATACTTCAGTTGACTCTCCTCCTTCACCCAAAATATAATAACGTAATATTGCTTCCACTTTGCTTGCTTTCCCACGACTTTACTTGGTGTATAAACGTCCTTTATTGTTATTATTTTTTGCTACATCTTCGTTTAAAAATAATACGATATTATGAAAATGTTGAGAAGAGTGGATTAGGGTAACTGTCGTGCAAAAGAATACATGAAAGTGTCTTATTTACATGCACACAGTACAGCACATTCCTTGAGCTGGAGAAAACTGTCGAAAAAAAGGAAGCTAAAGTACCCTTAAGTAAATAGGTACACAATGTGAGGTGCTCCTACGAAAAATATATTTCCTCAGAGAAATACGCACAGATACACATTATTCAATGGCCTTCTACCTATCTAGCGACCATTTTCTTGTGGGGAAGACGAAAATAATGGTAGCAAAGGCGTTTCATGTTGTATATTATGTAAGAGTTATATAATATTTTGGCCGCCGTATGAAGCAGTGTACCTCGAAAAAATCGCGTTTCTTAAGACGACTACGACGGTGATGATGATGTCATATTGAAAGATATGAGAAAAACAGAGTTGAAAGTAAGACGCTGTAATAGATGAAAGTGGCTTTACTTTTTTATTTTATAAGTCAATACTGTGCTCAGGGATTTTAGTGGATTTTTTCTCTCTACAATCTTAACAGTGTGTGGGTTGCTGCAAAAGTAGAGAGAAAAATGGCAGTGCATAAAAAAGACTGGAGGAAGTGTAGGAGGCATTGTCAAAGTTTTTTCTTTGTTTTTAAACGTGTAGAGTACGAAAACTTTTATCCTTTCTTTCTTTCGCACATATTTTCGTCTTGAGTGAGATATACCTAATAACCGTAGAATGAGTCTGCTTCATTTCCTGTATTACATGAAATACTTTAAGGTTGTATGCTACCAGTACAGAGCTAGAGTGGGTACTCAGCTTTGTTTCTGAAGAAAAGTCGTATTGGACGCAGTATCAAGAAATGAAAAGCAGATAAATAAAGGATGCTGTAAGCGTGGTAAGAATGGTGCACAGCATCTCAACTCAATATCGTTGTACATGTAATATAAATATTTGGTCTGGTATGCTCTGAAAAGTCTTGAAACGAAATCAAGTGAGTAAGGCCGATCAAACCTAATTTCTTAGTAAGGACGATTAAGATATTAAAATTTACAGTGAAAACGGTCTTAATCGTACAGCTGCAGGAACAGACTAGCACAACAAAGTTATACACGCAATCCTTGGCGTACCTTAATAAGCTGGTGAAGAAAGTAGGTAAAAAGTATGAATGTATGGATAAACGACATCTTAAATTCTCTTTAAAAACACAATGTAAATTTTTCTTGTTGTTTGTATGGGCTCTCATTTGAAAGTTGGTTGTTTACTTGTCTGTGTAGATTACATAGGAGCTTTAGGGTACCTACTACCTGTGTGTGGAGTAAAGAGTGTGCTACTGTTGCGCAGGATAAGCCCTGAAATAGTTTAAGTTTGTACGTTGTTATGCAAAAATAAACCTCAACTTTTCCTGTCGTCGCTATTTTTTCCTCTCTCACTCTACACAACAAAGTGTCTCAAGAGAGTATAAAAAAGTATTACAGACGAAGAAGAAGGGACGTTGACTTGGTTTGTGTTTTTTGGCTCTGCTTTCCTGGTGCTTGTCAACTTTTTAAAAAGTATAATATGGGCAAAGTTGTTACACAATGGAGACTCATTTCAAGAGAGAAAAAATGAGAGCAGCGTATAAAAAGATTTCCTTTTAAAAAATATAATTTTTGTCTTTCTCCACAACGCAACAAAAGGCTATGATTATCTTACGAGGATAATCTATGTCAAAGCAGTTTGTGTCCAGATGGTTCCCTTGACTTTTGATAGACTTCTTGTTACTACCAAGAAAAATAAATTTTCTTTTTTCCTTTTTCCTCTCTTATGTTTCTCATCCTTTCCAACTGCGCATTGCTATTTTTCCTTCATGGCAGCGGGAGCGCGAGTAGTCAGAAGAAGCAGCAAGCGAAGCACTAATACACGTTCATGTTATTATTCAATAAAGAATGATAAGATATTTTTTAAAGGATTTTTTGGTCGCCGCCATCGCCATACCTCCAATGGAATTTCATTCTCCTTATAATGTAAAACGAAGACTCATAATGTAGAAACCATTTCGTTGTTGTGAATTCCAAAAATGGTGATTGTGTGTAGTTGCAGGTCGCCAGAGTAATAATAACTAAGCACAACAACAATAATAACGTTAAAAGCTTACAAGCACATGGTTTTTATTGTGGAAATAAATGTTCCACCATTTTACCAAAACTTCCTGCACATTTTTTTCCTTTTCCCACTCTTTCCCATGCGCACAATAATGTAGAGTTTTCGTTCAAGATAAATAAATAAAGTTATTACTGTCAACACAGTCACAATTATGCGTCAAGACTGAAAGATGATTTTGTCGTATTTGGACAAGTGCATGTGATTTTCTTTGGAGATAAGAGGAAAAAGAGTCAACTCTCTGGTGATACTTTAAGGGATGACAAAATGCACCCAACTTCCATACAGACGGCTCTCACACTCTATCTGTATCTCTCATTCAATGAGTAAATATGTGTCTCTGTCTGGTTTGTGGCCTCCTACTCTATCTTACTATTCACAAACGTGAATCCTCTCTTTTACTGCTGCTGATTTTAAATCAGATCCGTTTGAGGGAGATTAATGATCTTGACTTTTGAAAATGTGCTGAGAAATATTACCCTACCGCCTCCTTCTCATTCTCCTCTGCATACAGTTTACTTTTTATACTGGCAGCAGCCAAGCAAGCAGAATTTTTATGACTTTGATAGTATATGTTTTGTGTGTGTGTTTTTTATCTTCATACTTTTGCTGTTTCAGCCTTCATCATTAAATGACGCTATTTACATGAATAAGCACATCATCATCAACAACGATTTCTATTCAACGCTGCCTCTCAATTTCCCAACATCCTCTACAGAAAATAATAATAATAATAATATCAATACTCTTTGAACACTCATGATATATTCAGACGTGTGTGCGATGTGAGACCTTTCTGTCAACCATGATCGCCTTTTCTTCTTCGTTACCTGCCTTGTTACGCTTTTCTATCAACACCAAAAGCCAACAACGAAACGAAGGAGCACTCTATAGCAATATCGTAATATCATCATGTCACGTGATGTCTTGTTGACTTGAGAGTTGAGCTTCAGTTAAGATATAAAATTACTTTTTATGCCTTCAGGTAAAATAAATACCTACTATATTAGTTTTGTGTTTCAACTATATACGATGCTTTATAGCTTCAATAATAAATTGCAAACCCATATTCAATTTCATCATGATGAGGTGCCTTGTCAATCGTCGTTCTCGTAATAGTAGTGGCAGCATCAGCAATACAGGGTAGTAAAGTTGGACAGACAGTAGTAGGAACAACTGCTTTAGCGAGACAGGCTGTAACTGCTACCTTTTCTTATTTATTTTTTAACACTGTCACTTTTATACAGACATTTAGGAACACATTCTTGTTATATAAGTTTTTTAAAGTTACACACATAAATTTTTACCATTCCTCTCAACTCCTCGCCAAACTGTACTGTCAACATTGAACATAACATCTCGTCTCGTTTTCCAACAACCATCCAACCAACCAATTTGCATGCAGTAAATGGTTTCGTTCGTTTTTCTCCTTTCACACTGAACACATGAATAAGTTGAACTGTGTAGAGAGTCGTGTCGTCCTCGTTTTTTCACCCTCTTTACTCGTTTCCTTTTTTCCAAGTGTTGTTCGTGTTCATGTCAATAAATGATGCAAGATCAAGATCAAAACTGAAAGCTGTGGCAGTAAAAAAGTTTAAGCGGTGACAAGAAGACAACAAAACGCACGGATGCATGTACACGCGTACTTTTAGCACAAACAACTTTAATACATCTACATTTATCGCTAGACTCGTATTATGATCGTGATGATGAGCAACAAGCTGCCTTCTTTGCAAAGAGCATATAAAGCAATATTATCTAATAGCAAACAATAAATACTTTATATAGACATATAATAATACGTAAGTTAAATATATGTAGTTAAATATATTTATATAGCAAATAGCAACATTCGCCACCGATAAACACGCTAAAAAGTTTTTCGTCTCGTCAAGAAAAAAGGGAAAGGCGTATCTCTCTCTCTAGAAGACATGCCAAATGTATACTAAATATTTTCCCCTTCTTTTAAAACGAATCGTATCACTTTTACAATTACATTCTTTATAAGCAGCTCAGCAGAAAGGTTTTTTGGAGAAGTGCAAAGAGTCAAAAGAGTAGAATGACACAACACGCAATTTCTCCACCACTTAGCTATACACCAGTCCAACTTGGCTGTCAAGTTCTGGTTATAAAGAAACTCTTGATAAATGCATGTGTGTGATGGGTAATGTTGTAGGTATATGTGTATGTATTTTGGTGTGTCTGCTCTTGAGCAAGAAGATAAACATCTTATATTACTCTTGAATTCTGACTGGATGAATATACAATGAAGAAATAAGGAGAAAACAGAAATAAAAGAGCGAGCTGCATGTATGCACTAATAATAAATATGCATGGATGGAGAGCATGGTGTAGCGAAAAACATTTTTAAGGGATATAATGCACATATATACAATATACAATATACAAATAGAGTAGCAAATAGTTTGCTTATTAAAAACGACTTCTGAAAAGAGAATTTTTTTCGTCGGCAAATTTTTATTTCGATACTCAAGCACGAGTTGATATCAAATTTGTCTCCTCTTTTCCAGAAATCCTTGTAGTCGTCTAGTTCGTATTTTCTTCTTTTTTTGTTGTTTACTTAAATTTATATAAAACATGAAAGTGTGCAAGTAATCATGAAAGGCTGAATTTTGTTTACTTTTATTCTTTACGAAATACATTTGATCTTTTACTGCTCAAAATAGTTTGTGGTCTTATGCATAAGTGCAAGTGCAGTGGCAATGCAATACCAATGATATATCATGTAGTTACTCAAAATCTTGATAAAACTTGAAACTGATGTATGAAATTTAGCTAGGGTGCCTAAAATCAGGCACCCTCGTTTGATATTCAAGTTTAAATATCTGCATCCCTTTACATCTGTACATACATAAGCATATGTGAAGACGCCATACGACAATGTCTGTTTTCCAGATAGGTAGAAGCACTATAAAAATTGCTGTGAGAACATCTCAGAAGAATCTACATTATGCAAAGACGAGTCAACAACACTACTTCTAGCACTTTACCAAAATTTACTTGCATATTATGCATTCATACATAGGTAGTTATATGTATCCTACAAGATTGGACGGAAGATAAAGCAAGCACAGAAACATTATTTGTGCACATATAACCATAGCGGTGGAGTTGGTGGTGGTGGTAGTTCTACTGATAAAGTTGTTTGAATGTGATCAAGATGAAGATAAGGGAAAAGAGAAGGGGAGACGAATAAGAAGACAGAGCATAGGTTGAGAAATGGAATGAAAATGAGGCAGGAGATAGCAAACAGCGAGATGAGAGGAGACAGAGTGAAGAAGAAAATACGAGATGGAGAAAAAATACATTTTCTAGCTAGCATTGTCACGAGAAAAATCAGAGAAGTCAAAGCAAGAGAGGAAGAAAAGGAGAAACATTAAAAATAAGTTTCATTCACTTTGTTATAGTGAATGTTTCAAGCCACCAACAGGACCACCACCTCCACCACACATTGTACATGCTTAAAAATGCGTCTAGAAGAGACAGATTAGATTATGTTTTCTTGGAATCCTATAAAGAGCTATGAATGAACGTATGTATATCCCAAAGAAGCGTATTTGTGTGCAGGCAGACAGATGTCAAAGTTTCTAATAAAATGTAAAACTGTACCTGTGTCCTTTTGCTCCATGAGCATGAAAATGTGGACTTCCGCAACGAGTACCACATCCGACCCATACCTCTCCGTCTTCTCTCTCTCTCAGCAATGTTTGGTATTCAGTCAGTAAGTCCTCTCCAAAAAACCTAACCCTACTTTCTTTTTTTCCAAAAAACGAATAACTTATGTCAGCAAACGGCTGCTGGCGACCACTTAAATGGTATGTGATGCTGAGTATTATTTTGAAATTTATATTGCTCGTTAATAACAAGACATACTACTACTGTCACGATACTGCACAGAGATATTCAAAGTGCATCACCAATTTTCTCCATTCCTGATGGAAATAATGTATATTATCTAAATGTATACAATCCAGAGTCATTGAGAATCAATGCGACGACCTGACTTACTACATAAATTGTGCAATGCTCATCTCTTGAAACAGACATTCTTAAGCGGGCGTGAGGGCGGAGAGGGAAGAACGAGATCGTACACAGACAAATTCCATTTAATGTCCAACATTCATGCAAGCTTATATTCCAGCTCTCTCATCCTCTCTCTCCTCAGAACAACTTTAGTAGAGAGCGAAGAGTAAGAGAGGAAGAAACTGAACATACTATAATATGTACTTATTTGTAGTCGTCGGCGTAATAAGAATGGAAAAGTTGTGCTGTTGAAATCGTATTACGGTAATAGCGGCAGTTAGTCAGTGGAAACAACATTCATATATATTCTACTTCTACTTCGAGAGCAGCATTTGTGTGTGTGTGTGTGTGTGCGTTTCTGGATGAAATCTAATGGCTTTTGTCTTCTCGTTTTCTCATGCTTTCCGCATCTAATTAAGTTTCCTTGGGTGCATTCAATGAACCTATCTTTTGTGTTTATGTGTGTGTGTCTTTTCAGAAGGGGAAGATAAAAAAGAGAGGCAAGGAGAAACAAGAGAGAAAAAGGAAATGGCTCATTCTCATCGCATCATATACATACAATATCATTATCTTTTTTATACTCCTTTGCTTGCAATTAGGTATACTAAACACCGAAGAAGCACAAACACAAGTACCATCAACTGCTCCCAACGTTCTACACGACCATCTTCATCATAGTTGACACCATCATGATCAAAGGAAGAGCAAAGATTTTTACAAGTAGCTTCTCGAAAAAGAGGAAAGGACAAATGCAAAAGTTGAAAAGAATCGGGCTCGCCTTCTCTTCAAACAAATAAAAAATGCATCCTCTCTTCTCCAGTTTTTAATCATCTTTTACTCATTTCCAGTGAGTTCTTTTCCATCAATAAAGTAGATAGTTTAAAAGACTATGAGAGAAAATGGAAAGAAGTATCAGTTTTTCTTTATTTGCTATTCTTTTTTGAATATAATGCAAGTTTAATAGAGAGGAAAGAATGGTGAAAAGCTGCAGTTTTGAAAGGTGTGTGTCTCTCTCCCTTTTTGGTCCCCTTGACTTCTATTCAGTGCACATGACTGAATATTATTTGTGCAGAAAAAGCGGTCGCAAACCAGACAGTGTGAATGAGTCTTTTAGTGGTGCTCAGCAATAACTCGGTGCGTGCTGCTCAAGTGATATGAAAAATTGCTAATTTTCAGCTATCGTGGAAACTCAGTAAATTTTCAAATAACGGGTTTGTTGACAGCGCCGATGTTTAATTTTTTTTATAAAGGTCGTGTCAACTGAAGTATGTTTCAGTTAAGTGTATATACCTAGTACGGTTTTGATTTTCCAAACCTTTTCCATGCAATCAAATAGACATTCAGTACATTATATTTAGAAAGTATATTTCTATTCCTGTATCTTATGTCATACTAGCTCGTATCTTGTCGTAGAGGGAGGAAAGAGCACAACAAAGCGCAAATGATTTGATTATTGTTGCTGGATATAGTTAAACGAATCTATGCTCAACATTCGGGATAGTAATGTTATCTTGTTGCGTGCAGTCAGTCAGTCATATAAAATGCTGCGAAACTTTATTACGAAGTAGGTATTCATGCAAGTAACATAAAAGTAGATTTGACCATATAATAATATTTTTTTTCAAGCTGATATGACTTGAGTAGGTTTGTTATAAGCAGCGCTCGTGTAAGTGAATTGTCGAATGCCGTTCCTTAGCTACATTACATCTTTTCTTTTCTTCTTCCTTTTGGACACGTGAAGGCGTGAATACAGCCGTAAACCTTGCAGTAATTTCAGCAGGCAAAATAATTTACAACTTGGTATTCCTCCATTCGTACTCGTGAATGTCCATTCTATATGCGCTTGAGTATTCTGCTTTAAATATGTATTTCTTACCCAGCTACAATATGTATACCGTATTGCGCTACATTGTTGTTTAAGTTGCTAGTGATAAACACATTGCAATATTTTCTACAACAAAAGTCTTTTCAGACCTGTGTGTATTTTCCCTTCTTCATCTTTTCTCCTATTTATTTCTTCTTCTTTTTCATTATTATTTGCCTGTCTGTCTGACATCCACATCTTTTCTTTGAAAAACTCCTTTTGTTGTTGCTGTTATTGTAATATCTCCTTGCGCAGAAAAGTGGCTAAAAGAAGTATACGCGTAGTTCTTTGTACTAATAATATGCATGATGATGAGAATGAATATATTTTGCGCTCACAACACAACTAATACCTTTCTTGTGTTGTTGAAGTAAATGAGTTTCAGCTTTTTATGATTCCTGTTGAGAAAAAGTTGGCTGTGCATGAGTGTATGTAAATAAGGACGACGAGAATGAAGATTTTGTTTCACTATTGCACCGACCACGTACACAAATACACACAGAACTTTAGCACAAAGCGTACAATAAATAAGTATATATACACAATCGTCTTGTAAAATAATATCATCCTAGAAAAAAAAGAGCTTCAAATGTGATTAGTTGTGTGCCCGGTAATGATGACGGTAGTGAACTTGCCAGCTTTCCACTTCTACTTTTGCTGGACAAGTATACAGACCTTAGGGACAAAATACGTAGGTATATGTGTGAAAGCTTAAAATCAGCAAAAGACAAGCACCTGTAAGCATTCTTTATGCTATTGTGTTAGGGTGGCTCATTGCTCCTAAAAACAAACGGGAAAAAGAGGCAACTCGTTCGGTTTTAGAAACCAAAATCTCATTTTTGCTCTTAGATTTTCCTACATCTCTTTACCTACTTGTTACCTACAGTAGCAGCTATCAAGGTGTACGAGTAAAAGTGGTAATCAGTAGAGTATGTGTAGGACCTGGAGCACACGATAATAATGTTTATTGTCTATGGTCTACTCTAACTTTGTGCGCTCTACTTCTTTTAATACAAAATAAACAGGAGAGTGTGGCCGTCTGCAAACATGGCAAAATTTGTAAAGCAGGTAGACAAGGTAAAACGTAGGTAAAAATCTACTAGCAGAAGCTCTCTTTTAGTACGTATTTTATTATTATCCATCCGACTTTTCCACTTGTTTCAACTCCCGGTGCTATTATTACTTAACGGGTGAATCAAATTGGTCGAAAGTTACATGATGCGTGCTCAACTATATAACTTGTAGTAGAAAGTAACAATAGGTCGGACGAAGTTGAAAAATTCCATTTATTCTGTGACGGTCATCATCATCATCACCACTCTCATTTCCATTTTAATTTATTCTCTCACCAGAGAGCTAAAAAGCGCAACAACAGCGTGCTCAGCATCCAGCACATGAATACTAGTTGCTTCCTCTTCTATTCTATGGAGTCTGCTGCATATCCAATCTTGGCATTTCACATGCACGCTCCCATTAGTTGTTCACAGGAAGTTTGTGCATGCATCCATATGCATAGTAGATGGATAGATATTCAACTAAACTTTGACGATTTTCTAATGGACAAGGTTTATGCAACAAAGTAACTAGAGAATTTTTTTCTAAAAATTAGTTCATCCAGAAAAGAACCTCTTTTTGAACGTAGACTTTATAGTAATGTTTCCATCCATTTTACGCTGGATGATGAGTATGGCGAAAGGGATAAGGATTAAGTTTTCGTTTATTCATGAACCGCCAACCATCATCAATTCCAAAACGAGCAAATCTGAATCCGCTCAAAACAGAGCGCACGAAAAGATGGTTCATATAACTCTATAATATAATTAGAGAGAGAGAGAGAGACGCTAGATAAATTGAATTCTCTGTAACTCTTTCTCTCATTTCGCAAGGAAAATAAGGAAGTTTCCTAGATTCCATTCTGCATATTTCCCACAGCTCAGCAGAAATTAATCAAGTTTACTAACTAAATTGCTTGAGAATTGGATTTACAGAGGAATCCTGTCAGCAGTCCAAAGTCTCACAGTAATATTCATACACACAATAAACAACTCTCCACCTCCTTTTCTGTTTATAAAAATATATATTTTGCTGAGCCCATAAATACATGGCACGGTCCAAATGAAAATGATCAACTAAAAAACTCTTTCATGTTTCAATCTTGTTCCCATCATCGTCTATCCTCATCATCAGTGGGAGAAGAGAAGCAAAAACCTTTACAAACAGCATGAAGCATACCAGCCATACTTTCATTACAATTTTATTTCACAGAATTCAATATTTATATTCATCATAACCACAACAATAAAAGCACCTCTTGTCTGTAGTAATCTCAGTGCTGCATATACTAATCACACCGTAAAACATTTCCTTTCACGAGTTCACAGACATATTATAATACAGATTATTATGGACTATTTTCTTAAACAATTCTTCCAAAACGTTACTATTTTACTTCGTCATCCAAATTTTAAGTTTGTTTGCATGCAATTTCAGCAAAGTTACTTCCACATAGCATGATAACAGCTGTGGTTGGTACATGAATAAATATTATAATAGGAGACATAAAAACATGAGGATAATGGAAAACGTATGTAACGTTAAATTTTTTCCAACTCAAAATGCACAGGTAGTAATAAAAAGAGAAGATAAGAAGAGCAAAATGAGGATGAAGAAACCCGATCTGCGTTTTCTCGGCTCAGCTACGTTTACCAATAAAATCCGTGTGTGCTGTTGCTGTTGCATTTTTATCGAGGTTGTTGTCGTGTCATTTTTTAACCAATTGCCTACACTTTTCTTCTACCATTGTCGTGAAAATGAATTGGCTTGTTAAGTATGTGCTAATCCCACAAGATTATGTACAAATGCGTAGATCATTTTTTCCTTCTTCGTCTACTTCCTTGTTCTTATCGTGAAACTGAAGACGACTACTACTGGCTTTTATGACATGACAAAGATGAAAAACAGGCACAGAAAGAGAGGGTTGGTCTGTCTTTTGGTCTTTGAAAGATAGATTTAAGAAAAAAGTTGATTGTTCTTAAAAAAATTTCTTTTCCTGACTTGTTGATTCTAAACGAATGGTTGAGACAACTGCTATAATACATTTGCGTAATGAAGTGAATCCAACGTTTAAAAAGGAATACGTTTTTGTAGTGCAAAATCTGTACTACTTTATATGTATATGTACAAGGGAGGCATGTATAGCCTGGGATAAAATGTTGCAGGAAATAATATGCGTGTATGCAACTTAAACGGGTAAAAATACACAAGTATTATTATCTGTACATCAAACTGAATGAATTTTTATTTATTTTTTGTAGGTTTGTTGTTCTTCCGATAGAAGAGGATACAAAGATGAACGTGTGTTCCAGCCATAAGATATAGAAGCAGCTGAAAAGGTGTTTTAGCACAGAAGCGTAAAGGTATAGACCAAAGCAATAAGAGAAACGCATATTGCGGCCAGTTTGGTCAGTTGCAGAGTGAGAAGTTAACAGAATATCTTAAAGTTACTACAACTCACCATTTGGTCAAGGGGAGGGTGGTTTGGTCTTTGTTGGGAAGCACAGTTTTCACTGTGGCTTTTTGTGTAGTGTACATGTGTGAGTGTGTGTTCGTGTAAGTGTTTATCTTCATATATATTATTACTACTACGAGTGTGTGTGTGCCTCTTTGAAGAAGATGATGCTGCTGAAGCTGATGGCTTGAAAGTTTTTGCCATCCTTCATAATACCTGGTGGTGTTTTTGTGCTTGGCATTGATGAAAACCGGTTTGGATTCCCCTTCTATTACTTCTACTACTTCTACTTGGACATCATCGTCTTCTACCTCTTCTTCTTAAGCTTCTCATCTCATCAGAAAAAGAGCCGAGACTAGAGGTAAGGAAAAAGAAGAAAAAATAATAATAGTAAACGAATCGCACAGTAATAAAAACCTTCTTCTGGACTGGATTCTGCTGCACGCATGCATCATGTAGATTGTAGACATAAGCGAGCATGCATTGCAATGTAGATTCCTTCACAAATGGACAAAATACATAAGCACGGTTCTACATTTTACATAATAAATATTGCGTGAATCTGTATTTAACACGCCATGCAGGTTGATAGAAGAACGCAGCTTTGTAAGTAGAAGGAAGGATGTAATAATAATAATAGCAGTAATAAGCATATTATTATTTAACTTTGGGATAAGATGGGTTTGTTCTTGAATAGAGAAAGAGAATCAGCATGAAAGAAGCATAAAATCGGATGAAAATTGCATACTGCTGTTAGCTTTACTTTCGTTATATGCCTACCATTCGATCGCAAAGATTCATCTTCCTTCCATTTTGCTATCTGTAGTTGACCGTACCAGCAAGATAAGAGGTGAGAGGAGAGAAAAACGAGCAAAAATGATAGATCACTGGAACTTGATTTTCAATCTTGGGTACATGGTACATACCCAAGTACATCTGTGCTTCTTACGTGATTTTACATGCGCATATAAGCTCAGATGAAACGTAATGTACACCTGCCTGCGCATGTAAAATACTGCTTTGTTCTACACGCATATCTTCACATTTTCATAATAAATCTACCTTGTTGATCACGACAGAATTATATTATGCCGTTTGAACGTTTACAAAGAAAGTTGCGAGCAGAACAGCAGCAAATAAGCAAAATGGTTTTTTAAATCAAAATTCAAAGGATTGGACCAAGAGGAGAAGTATTGCCTGCAAAATAATAATAATAATAATAATAACAGTCACACCACTAGCACTACCACCACTGGTTTATTGCTTGTAAAGGAATCCTATTTAGGACAATGGAAAACCTGGTCGGTTCGTAATAATTCATTGATGTGGACAGAAGAAGGGTTATGAGCAGGCATGCATCATGGTGTGTGTTTCTGTCTATCTAATCTGTGTGCATCCACACGACAAGTCAATGTGGGCATTATGACGATGACGAGGAGGACGATGATGATGATATTGTGTGAAAATTACTTTTGTGCACATTTCGCGTACATTCTCTCCTGAGTGGTGTGATGTGTGGTGGTGGTGGTGGGTAGGAAGGAGCATAAAGATGAGAGGAGAAGTTGAGTAGTGGCTAGAGAAAGAGTTTGTATTATGTGCTCACGGTTAGTTATTTCACTCCATTGATCACAATGTTTCATGACTGATGCTGTCAATTTTGTGGCTGCTGTGTGAGAAGAGCTCTATACTCCTGCCGCTGTTTCACTCCGTTGTTGTTGGTCGAATTGAAAGGAAAATTGTGGAAGAACTTGTGCAACTTTCTGGTCGATCTCAAGAGTCTGCTGATGTGATGTCGTAGTCAGTCAGTGTTGTCGATGTATTTATTATTATGGTTGTTTTGCGCTGCTGCTGTTACCGTATATACAATTTACTTTTTTTGCGAGAAGTAGTAGTAGTAGCAGAACGGAACGAGAGAGATTCAATGTGCATTATTTATTGTTGTATAAATAGAAATGTCACCACATGATGAAGTGTATAACGTCAATCTCTTAACATGCCATGTCATAACCACATGCTATTTGTGAGGATTCCAGCTGCGAAACCTCAATGTTTGACTAGAGAAAATGGTCGCTGTATAGAAACTTAACTTCTATAATAACAATAATAATAATATCTTCTTTTTACTCCTCTACTCTCTCTTCCCTTACTACTGAAGTGTAACACCAAGAATTTTACACAATATGGCAAAGAACAAGAAATTTGGTGCGTAGACGGAGTGTCCTATTACATAAAAAACGGAGCAATGGGAAAATATTGTATAAGGAACATACAGTTATGCATCCGTGCGACTACATATTCAACAACGACATTTCGATCACATTGTCATAAGATCACATCGTTATTATTATGGCTCCAATAATAATGGTATGAACTTAGTGACAAGTTGAAAAACCTAGACATGCCTCGCGTTTTAAGGTAAAACTTGTTTTTTCTCTCTATGAATTGATGAATGGATGGAATGCATGCTTGGTCTAGGCTATTCTTTAGACTGACTGATGGTGTGTCTATCAATGACTTTGCTACCCCAACAACTGTAGCAATCTCAACAGAAAAATGCTAGATGGTAAACACGTAACCTTACAGAAATGGGTTTTTCTTTTTATTTACAAAATCTATTGTTCTGCATGAAAATACCTTTTTGTCATATATTTTTCAATGTTCCCCTTGTGGGTAGATGCGTAGCGAAACGTGGCTCTATTGTCACATTCAAAATGTTCATCAATCAATGCTTAAATGGGCAATAGTAGTGTATTCAGGCATCTCAGCAGGTATAGTTGTTTTTGTCAAGTCAGAGAAAATTCAAGGCGGAAACCACAATTTAGAAAATAATTACGTTGGAATGTTTTTGTCCAAGAGCTGCTGCAAATACATCCCACTCACTCGATTCAATGTATAAGTGTTTCAATTTTCCTTATTCCTCCGTTTCTTGAGAAAATAACTTACTAAACAGGTATTGTAAAAGAACGAAGTAACTAGGTATTCAGCAATGTTGTTCAGTTTACTGCCAATACTAATATATAGATGTAACCGGATCAGCAGAAGAATAATATCCCATGTTGCAAACACACAAACAAGAGAAGTCAAGTAAGTGAAGTGAAGCGAGAGTAAACAAGGAGGAAGAAGAGCCAAGAAATCAATGAATCACTCAGCCATTTTAAATGTCCCAGGTGACCGTAAAATTTCCCCGAGTAGTTATAAAGGTAAATCGGATCTGATCCAGATGAGCACTCTTTCCGTATAACTCATGCTGTTTGTGCTTCTCTGCATCTGCATGATGACGATAGTGCTAGAGTGTCGGTGTCTCTTCACGAAAATGTTTTTTTGAAACTTGTAATACATACGAAATAGAAAGCTCTCCACACATATCACTTCCGTTTCTCGGGGCACACATGTACTCTCATTTTACTTTTCAACTTAACATGTTCCTGGTTCTGGATTTTATTTTGGAGAAGAAAACCTCTAAATAAGTACATAGCTAAATATATGTGACATTTTGTGGCGTTCCTAATGTCTTTGCACGCAATGCTGGATTTGGCCGGGTTCAGCTCCAGTTCAGTCAGACACACATTTACTGCCACCACACCTACTACATCTTCCTCTTCGTTTCCCATTTCACCCAGAAAACACACATACACCATACACATATCTACCTACCTTAATACATGATCATCCGAAGCCTGGCTTCGTCTTTTTCTTCATCCTCAACAAATTTTCCAGAAAATTTAAAGCACCATGTCATTTCCCAAGAGTCATGTACAGATGGTGGTTAATATATAGCTGTGTTTGCTACATTTATATATGCATGCACATCCCACCGCTCGACCTTTAACTACCTGGAATAATGTAGAACGGCACGAGTAAAAGACATTCCCCTATTTCTATGCATTGCAGCACAGCCATCCAACTTGTATTGAATGTAGGTACTTAAATAATTAGGATTGCTCAGCTCTTGTACAGGATGATTCGGTTCGTTGAATAGATCGAGATCGCAGGAGTAGTAATTCTCCAGCAAGCAGGAAGAGAAGCAGCAGCACTGTCTGATTTGACTTTGACTCTAGCTGCTAAAGAGAAATAGAGGATAAATACTACCTTCCAAGGTAAAATCCATCCTAAGCCTACCATCAATATACTACAACACGGTAACATTTTAGCAGAAAGTATGCGTGTAGTTTTTTGTGTACTGCTGTGTCACCGGTAAGAAAGCACAGAGCGTTTGGGAAGATAGGTACTCCTACAACTAAAACTCGAAACAGAGAGGGAAATGGTACATAAAGGGATTCTCTTATGTAAAAGGCAAAGAAACTAGCTGTCCATTTCTGTAATAAATCATTCAACAAATGGGACTTTTCCATCGCACTCTTGAGTAGTTTATCCATCCGTTCAATTTATCCTTCCACACTTGCAAACACACACAACAAAGCGTTTAAAGAGGTGCACGTTCCTCCTGCTCAATGCAAACACAAAACAGTAGTGTCAAAGCTCATATTGTAGAATGCATGTATGTATTATATATATTTGGACATAAATGCTTGGGAGACAGCAGGGGAAATAATGCTGCTGCTGAAAAGCTGCAAGATGAGAGAAGAAGAATGGTATTTTTATCCATCTGCACTTCTTACATTTTTCCCGATTTTTCTCAAAGTAAACATTCCAGCTTCTCCAGTAGCAGTAATCTTTTGTGCCTTTTTCTCGTTTCTGCTGAAAAACAGGAAGCCGAGCTTACTGACCGATGATACTACTCCTCAGTTTCCTCCTCTTTAGAAACACACTGGTGAGGGTACTGCCTTTTGAGCACAGTTTGCCGTTTCTGGTATTTTTCTGGGATCCATTGATACAATTTTTACGTGTGTGTGTGTGTGTCGAGGCCTGTAACTTGATAAAGCGTTTTTGTTAGATTGAAATTGAAATTGAAATTGAAATTGACTTTTATTCGTTCTTGCCATTTCAGTGAGAATCACTGTTTTCCAAATGGTG